>LOEQ01004378.1:14612-31525 GCA_001685075.1 Bramus lutescens | reverse complement strand
CTATGAACATAGTTGAGCACATGTCCTTGTGGCACGATTGAGCATCCTTTTGATTTTTGTGCATTGTGCTTAGCTTGTTCTTTTTCTGTTTTACAGAGGTGTCATGTTAGGTTGCTTAGGTCTATTTTTTATGATGCATGCATTTATTAACATAAACTTCCCTCCCTGAACTTCTGTATGTATGCATGAAATCTGGGAATGTTCTATGTTTATTTTCATTTGATGAAGCTTATATTTGTAATGGAAGTTCCCATTCCAGGAACTAATCAACCAGCACCTCTGCTTAAAGGAAAATGGAGGCTACTACTGGATGTAGAAACTAAATGTTTCTGTTTTCCCTCCTAGAAGCTTTGGTGAAAGGCATTGGTAGGTCCAACTCATAACACTGGGTATGTCCACCTCAGGGTTTTTTTTTTGGTACACTTTGTTATCTAGGCATTGAAACTATACCTGGAAAACATATGCAATAATTTTCTGCCTTTCCGCTTTTCCATCCCCCACAGTTTTGTCGCTCTGACATTGTCTTCCTTTTCATAGAGACTTTTGCACCCATATACTATCTCACAGAAGCAGATTCGCAGTGTGAGTGGTGTTGATATTGGTGGTGGTGATGGTGTTGGTATTGGTGGTGGTGGCAGTGTCAGTGGCAACAGTGGTCTTCCAAGCAAACTAGGGTGGTAAATCCTTTTAATGTCTGAGTTTCAATTGCCATTAAACAGGAAACTTCCTACACATAATACTTATGTTCAGGTACACATATAAACTCCATTGTCAGTAATTTCAAATTCCAGAAAGTTCTGTAAACCAGTCTTTCATACATTCCCTGACAAACTTCATGAAAAAGCCTGTCACAGATGATCATAAGACACCTAGTATAAATGCTCATATATTTTGTTTTAGAAATAATTGATGTGATTAACTTCTGGATGCTGTTTCTAATCCCACTGAAATTGTTACACAATCTGGCACATTTATAAAATTAGTTTTAAAAACTTGAATTATAAAACTCATTTTGACCCTAAGGATTTTGGATAGGAGCCTAGAAAAAGATTTCTACTCCAATTTTATGGATTAAAAAAATTGACCTTTGGAGATATTCAGAGAGTTAGCCAAGGCCAGAGAGCTAGAAAGTGCTAATATCTGTAGTAGGATAAAGGTCTTTTCTGAAGAGATTGGGCATACACTTTCAAGGTAGCACTGATGTAGACATAAAAAGCTTTCGGACTTCAAACTCCATGTAAGTTGTGATGGTTAACCTTGATTTTTCACACTGACAGAATCTAGAATGCTTTAGGAGACACACCTTTGGGCACGTCTGTGAGGGCATTTCCAGAGAGGATTAGCTGGCAGAAACCTGCCTTCTTGGTAGTTTGTACCTTCAAATGGGCTGCCCAAATGGAAAAAAAAAGAACCAAGGAAAAAGCAGTGTTTATGTCTTTCTTCACTTCGTCGTTGGAAGGAAGTCTATCTGTCATGGCTGCTGCCATCCATGTTTTCTAGACTCCAGTTCTTTAGGCTTCAAATATGCAGTCAGTGTCTCTCAAGGGAATAGCAGGCTTTGGGCTCAGATTGGGACTGCTAAACCATCTAACTTCAGGGACTTAGCAGCAGTCAGGCTCCCTGCCTTCCAGGGGTCTAGATATAGCCATTGTTGGAGTGCCCAACTACACAGCTCTACTATGTAAATCAATCTAGAAATTCCCTTTTTATACCATATATTCATTCTGTTGGTTCTGTTCCTCTACATGACCCCACCTCATACACAAGTTCTAGTATATGAATTTGGCTGAGTGGCTATATAGACGGAGGGTGCATAGACAGATGGTGACATGAAAAGTTGAGACTATATAATCAGACCATATGTAGGTATCTCCTCTTATGAATCTATTCATTTCTTATTTAGATGCATTATCGACATCATTTGTCACAATTCTCCCTTGAGAAATCAATTATTTGCGGGGAGGAATTCTGTTTTAGTCCTGCTCTTAAAATCTGGTAAAGAGCTAATGGGAAAATTCAGAGATTAACTATTTTTCTAAATAGTTTGTTAGTGTAGACTATACAGTATTTCTAGAATATGTGCACCTCAATGAGAAAATCTTGAAGAGTATTATCCATCTCTGTGTGTAAAAAATCTTCAAAACCATGTTCAATGTTCACCTAAATGATATAGACATAATAACAGGCTGCCCTATTAGGTTGGATCACTTACAGATTCTAAAGTCTAATATGCAAGCACCATTACTAAGAGAGTCATCAGATGACTACATTTACCTGTGAAATATTGTTGCAAGGAATATTTTAATATAAACATCAAAGAGTTAGGAAAATTACAGGCTGCATGTGGCAGAACCACATGCAGATCCAAAGGCTTGTGAAAGTATCACTTCATTAAAAGGATACAACAATTCTCTACAGGCAAGCAGGAGTGAGTCAGATCTACTCTCAATTATGCGTGCTCCAGGTGAACATTCTCCCAACCAGGGGCACAGCATGTGACAATGTGATTAGGCTCTTTTGAGAATACCCTGGGAAAAAAGCAGTGACCAAGACAGAACGGAAAAGAGTGAGATAGCTATGAATAAGCATAACGTCAGGTGTGGAATTTTCACATGAAGCTGGAAGAACAGCATGTTTATCTGTAAACCTCAATTGCTTCATCTTTAAAATAGGGAAAAATAGCATTCCTAGTAAAAGTAATAGCTAGCATCAAGTTCGTTTCACCTATAAGATGAAAGTCGTTTGAGATTTTTCTTTTTAAGGACAGGTATGTGTATATGTGTATTGTGTGTGTTTATGCACATGACTGCTTTTGCCCACGAAGGTCAGAAGATGATGTCAAATTCCCTAGACCTAGACTTACAAACAGTTGTAAGCCATTTGTAGATGTTAGGAACCTCAGTAAGAGCTCTTAACTCCAGAACCATCTCTTTAGCCCTTTCAACACACTTGAAAGAGTTGCTCATGAGGTATAGTGGCAGTTTTAAGTATGAAAAGGTCTTAACATTAGATTGAAATACTCTTGGAGTAGGAAAAAGTCTTCCCTTCTCATTCCTTCCTCTAATTCTACTGAATTGGACATTTTTCCTGTTAATCCTGTAGCAAGTGTGCCTCAGCTTCAGATAGATTGGATGTTTCCATTTGAAGTGTGTCCTAGTTTAGACAAATGATCCCATCCTTTGGAAGTCAGAAACAGGAGAAGCGTGCACACAATTCAGGATTAACCTTATCTGCCCATAATCAAAATAGCTGTATGGAGATAGGGGTTTTCACAACAGCTCTGGGTTAGTGCGACTAGCCGAGAATCTCAGCAGAGGGTCTGTTTCTTTGTTTGGGAATTCATCTAATGTGAAATCATATTGTAATGGCTTCCACAGGCAGAAAAATGACCATGAAAAGGAAAGGGCTATCTGATGATCAAATACACTGCATAGGAATATCTGGCAGAGATGTTAAAGGCCCACAGTAGTAGGTCTCGTTTTATTTTGCATTGTCATTAGTGACACAGAAAATAAGGAAAAGACAGTCTTAGTCAGTCTACAAGCATCCAATTAAAGGTTGTCAAGGAAGCAGGACAATTAAACACAAAGGATGCAGGCAAAGGAAACACGGTTCTGCAGCTCCAGTTAGGGGGTAGTAGCAGCCCCATTCAACTGTGAAACAAATTAAAAGCCACCATTATCAGCGTGGATAAGGCAACAATGGAGGGACTGGCAGAAGAAGTTGGAGGAGGGAGGTAATATAAAAGACATAAGATGGCAGCTGGGCTCCAAAGTTGAATTGCAGAGGTCTGTGTTATAAAGCAGTGACCTTGCATTCTTGTCAATGAGGTATAATGGGAGATGGAACACTCATTTAAACTGCTAAGATGGACATGAATGTATCTTCTTTGCTTCTTTTCTTATTTTTATTATTTGGCTGCGAATATGTGAGTAAATGGTAATATATGAGATTATAAACTGATCGTCTCTTTCATTATGAAGACAGTCTGTTTGAAGAGCAGAAAGGTAAAGGCCTTGCCTGTCAAAATAATTAATCAGAAATCCCGGCCTCTATGGACTAGATCGATGATATGACTCTTTCACTGTGGATTGATTATTTGTTTTTAATCTAGAAAATTGCTAAAGATTCTACTGCTTCGGTGACATGTGACCCATGGATTATTGCCATAAACAAACAGTTTGGTCTCTGAAAGGTAGCCATAGTTTTTATGGGTAAATAGTGCATATGAAGTTTGGCAAACAGGGCTGGAAAAGCAAATGTCCTCTTCCCAACCCAGGTAATTGCTGCAAAAGGGAGGACTGTGTTACTGTAAGCAAGCAAACTGACCTTTTCACACTGACATTTTTGCTTTGCTTCTCTCATTTTCAAATGTCCACTCCTAGGTGGTTCTGAATACAAAATTCCAGTCTCACACTGCCTTCAATTCAGTAAACAGGCAGACAGTCTCTGACACATAGGATGTACTGATTGAGAATACAAACATTGAAATCAGCCATGCAAGACTCACATACCATTTAGAAATCAGCAATAAAAAGATAGCCAACAGTGCAACTACCCATTCACACAGACCTATCCAAATAGACATTTATAAATTTAAAACATAAATATCCTTCTGAAGAACTCTTGAGCTGAAAAGACATTTATATTAATATGATAATGAGAGTTGTACATATCAAAATCTTTTAGATGCAGGCAAAGCCATAATCAGCAAGAAGCCATATGGCCCTGAATTCATTTATTATAAAATAAAAATAAATGGAAAAAATTAACTTAAGCTATCTACTCTAGAAGTTATAAATAGTGCAATAAGACAAACACAGGTAATGTGTAGGGCAAAGATTAACAAAGATGAAAGCAGAAAATGGTGAAGTAGAAAAAAACAATTTAGTTGATGCATAAAACTAAAATTCTTTTAAAAAGTCAAACCTTAAACAAGTGCTCATAAGAAGAAGACAGAAGGTGCAATAACTATCTTCAGGAAAACAATCAGTCACAACAATAGGTAGCAAGGTGATTTTAGCAGGAAGGGTGGGTAGGACACAGGGCTTTGTAGTTAAAGCCCCTGATATGAAAGCCTGACAATCCATCTTTGGTTCCCCAGATACACGATAGGTAAAAAAGCAGAAAACAAAAAACTCTCTTTTACACTTGCAGCAGAAACTTTTAAACCCTATGAGACTGTGAGCAAATTGTTTAACAACTCTGAGCCTTGCTTTTTCATAATTTAGACAGATGACCTTAATGGTACCAATAGTTTAGTTTGTTGTAAGGAATAAATTATACAATTGATGTAACAAATTGAAATAATATATACTGAGTAAACAGCAACAATTAGCATCATTATTGTTTAAAAGTGGTCTGATTTTCCTTCTCACAGAGTCCTAATGAGTTATGACTCCCATGTCATCTTTAGTCAAAAAATAAGGAAATGTTCCTTCATAGTGAGCAACCAGATTGGTCAAGGTAGGAACATGATAGAGACAAAATTACATGTAGCACGTCACATCTCCCCATAAAGCAGTCAAGGAGCTGATGTTTAAAAGATGCCATAGAAAAGCCTAGCTCAGGGTGCATGGCTAGGAAATACCAGTAGTTTAGAGTACTGAGGAACAGTGTGCATTTCCTTCTAGGTAAAATCCAGGGAAGAAGAGACGAATTCTGGATATGTTCAGGAATTGAAGAGTCTTGCTCAGATTCAGTTGGGCAATTTGTCATTCTCTAGGTGCCTCAGTGTTGAGGGATCTAGAGCTTCATTTTACGTTTTAGGAGTCACCACGTTTGCAAGGGGTACCTACACGTTCCTCCAAGAAGAGATGACAGGACCAGAAACTGAAGGCTACTGAAGGTCTTCTTGAGAAATCGTGCTACTCTCTAGTTAGGTCCAAGTCATTTAGAGGGTGTCTGCTTGCAACGCACTAGAGACAAATGTATACAGATTACAGAAGTATCTCTCATTCACTGAAGCTTCTTATAATCATATTCCATACTTAATTCGAACAGGTATTATCTTATGAAACCTTAACATATCTGGACCTCTGGCTAAATGTTTTACACATATCTGTATTAATCACCACAATAAATTTTGATATAATGACTTTTATTTTAATTTTGAAGACAAAAAATTGAGACATAAGGCAATTAAAAGATGCAGCTCAGCTTATACATGAAGACAGGGAATGATACAATAACTTAACCTTGTGAGAACTGATGCTTCTCACTAACTATAACGAAACTGAAGAATATAACTTTGCATTCTTCCTCTTGATTATTTCCCAAAATGTAGGAACAGATGTTTATTTGAAGAACTTACCTGTTAAATATTTGTTTTCTGCTACAAATTTTTTCCTTGCTGGAGTAAAAAAGAAGAATTTTGTTCAAGTAGCCAATTGTGGAATTGCCATATGGAACTATAAACAGTATAGCACAGAAAGAGAAAAAAATCCAATAAACCCTAGCCATTGGCTGCCATGGTCAAGATTGCACTTTCATCAGAATGGATTTTACCTCCCAAAGTAGAGGGCAAATAATATAATTTTCTAAACAGTGGTAGAGAGTTGGAAGGTGAACAAATCACACATGTATTTCTTCTGTTACCAAAGTCAGGAAACAAACCATAAAAGGACTCTGCCCTTCTACATGTGGACCCTACCATGCCATTCCCTTATTCCTCTATGTCAGGAAGCCCAATCAAATCTGCAGAAGGCAGAGTTTTGGCATAATACAGAGAGCTCTTTTAGACAATCTTCTAGAAGATTTCATGGGTGTCAATTTTGGGTTCCATCTTCCCACAATTCAATTCAACTGAAGTTTCTACCTCTGTGTTATTTACTAATAAGGATGAAATCTGTTCCTCAGATTGAGACCACAATCAGTGCAGCATATTTCGATGATTTAACAAATATATTAATAAATTAGGAATGTCTTATCTCAATAAACTTATCGATTAAAAACAAAGAACAAAATAACTCAATGGTGATTATTTCAAAATGCATTCATTAAGATAAACTAAAAGAAGGTGATTATTAATAACTACTACATGTGAAATAAAGGAGAGAAAAAGTTAGATTTAAAACAAAGAAAAACCATTCAAAAGTTGTAGTTCATCAAAATTTTAAAAAGTGATCGTGTATAAGACTCATATATCAATGTTAATAAATTTCTGCAAATTATCAATAATCAATTGGGAAATATAGTTGAAAAATATCACTTACTATATCAAGAAAAGTCTGAAAACACTAATAACTTTTGCTAAAAATCATCAAAGTTTTGTGAAAAAAACTATAATTTACTGAGTAGCATAAGAAAGAAGCTGTTTATGGACAAAAGACTCACAGTGAGGCTATAAATTCTCACAGAAGTAATCTTATAAGATGAACATAATGAGATTCGGGATCTCAAGAGATATTTTATGAGATTTGACAAGCTGATTCTAAAATTTTAGAGAAAAATGAATGTGCAAGCATAGTCAAGATCACTTAAAAAGAAATGGATAACATATTTTCTGGACAGATATTAAAACATATTGTACATATGAGTAAATAAGTGTATTTTATAAGACTAGATTTAAAAAATCAACGAAGTATTGCAAAATGTTTGAGCATGTTTATTTAAGAATTTAGTCTGAAAATTGGCATCTCAATTCAATAGAACCTTGACTAATATACTATATGTAGGAAATTAGTGATCCACTTAAATATATAAAGTGAGTGTGATAGGCAAAGGGTGATAATAGTGATTTAGAATAACACAACCAAAAAAACTGCAATAAAAAGCAATGTTGGTCAAGCTGACTAAGGAACTAGAAAATTGGAATAGACCTATTTAAAGAGATCGAATCAATAATAAAAAAAACATTTTCCATAAAGAAGGACAAGGACACTTCCATGATTTAGTCTACAGAGTGTTTAAAAAATTCACACTAAACATTTATTAACTACCAAGACTAAAGAGAGGCCTTTCTATTTCTTCCTCCCTCACTACCTTCCTTCTATCTCTTTTCTTCTTTCTTTCTTTCTTTCTTTCTTTCTTTCTTTCTTTCTTTCTTTCTTTAACCAGGTCACATGTAGCCCAGCTGGAACTTGAACTTGTGGTCCTTTAGCCCCCATCTCTCTAGTACTATGTTACAGCCATTTACCCACACACCTGGTTTCTTCTAATTCTTTAAGGACAATATTACAATGATACTAAAGCCAGATAAAGACATCAATAAAAAGAAACTTGTATACTAGGGCCTTTGAGAAATACAAATGTAAAAAAAACTTTTAAGAAAAAGCAGAAGCTTATAAAATGAATTATAAATTATGAACACATACTATTAGTCTTAGGAATATAAGCTTATTTAAGCATAGAAAGATAAATCAATATTTCTTCTAGTATTTTATCATTGTTAGTAGAATAAAGAGAAAACCTCATATGATCATCTCAACAAACACAGAAAAAAATCCATCCAATAAGATTCCTACATTCATTTATGGTTAGAAGATATTCAAAAACTAGAAATGGCAGGAAATAGCCCCACCTCTAAAAAAGCCAAAGGTAACATAATGACAACTGACAGAATGAATCTTGTTAAGTATCAAAACAAAATCTGAGTGTCTGATCTCACCACTCATTTTTAGTTTAGTAACATAAGTTCTATCCAGGGCAATGGGGCAGAAAAACAAAAAATATCCACATTGAAAAGGAAGTAGTGCTAATTCATCTATATAGATAGACAATACAATTTTACATGTAAAGCACTCCCCAGGAGTACAATAAAAATTAGTGTAACAAGCAAATTTGGAAAGACTGTAGGATACAAGATTAATATAAAAACAACCATATTTCTGTATATTGGTAATAAACATAATGCTGAAATTAAAAATAATTTCTACTTAATATAGTATGAAAAGAATAAAACAGTTAAGAATGACTTAAGCCAAGAGGGACGCAAACACTGTACATGGAAAATGAGAAGAGTAAAACACTATTTAAAGGAATTTTAAAAGAATGAGGGAGGAAAAAATCCATCTTCATGGATTAGATTTGATTATAAGATGACATTACATTCTAAATTAATTAAACTATAGGTTTATTTCAGTCCCTCACAAAATTATAAACAACTGAAAGAAAAGAAAATAAATGAGGTTTCACAAAACCATATATATATATTTATATATATATATATCTTTTATGACAGAGGGCATTATAAAGAAAATTAAATCATAGCCCACAGAATATAAGAAAAAAATTGAATCATATGCTAAGGAGGCATATGGGAAAAATAGTTGAGTAAAACATAATTCACTGTAAAATGGTAACATAACCTAAAACTATGAAAATACTTGAGAAATCTTTTCAAGGGTGATAATTTACAAATATAATTCACAGGAAAATGTTCATCATCATAGTCACATATGTATGTATGTATGTATGTATGTATGTATGTATGTATGTATGTATGTNTATATATCTTTTATGACAGAGGGCATTATAAAGAAAATTAAATCATAGCCCACAGAATATAAGAAAAAAATTGAATCATATGCTAAGGAGGCATATGGGAAAAATAGTTGAGTAAAACATAATTCACTGTAAAATGGTAACATAACCTAAAACTATGAAAATACTTGAGAAATCTTTTCAAGGGTGATAATTTACAAATATAATTCACAGGAAAATGTTCATCATCATAGTCACATATGTATGTATGTATGTATGTATGTATGTATGTATGTATGTATGTATGTATGTATGGCATGAGAGAAAAGTGGAGCAAACATCAAACACAAAACACTCCCTTGGAACATTTTTTAGTGGAATCTAGGTTTAAGATGTCTTTTTACTTATTTATGTTTTTTGTTCTTTTTGTGTGTGTGTGCATGTGTTTGTGCGTGTGTGTGTGTGTGTGTGTATGTATGAGTTCTACAGCACACGTGTGGAAATTAGAGAACAACTTTTGGGATTTGGTTTTCTCATTCTACCTATGTGTTCTGGGGATCAAACTCAGGTTATCAGGCTTGGCAGCAAGTGCCTTTGCTGCCCAGGACATCTTGGAGCCCTATTTGCAAAGGCTGTGATATTCTTTGAATGGTTCCTGATCATGTAAATGGTGTACCCATTACAGAAAATATCATGAGCATATACAGTCAATGATATATACTCAGTATACTCTATTATATGCTCAATGATACACTCATATTTACTCTTATACACTCTTATACTCTCTTATATACTCTTATATATACTCAATGTCAATGAAAACATATGTCCCCACAAGAACTTCAGCAAGAATGCTCACAGTCATTACTTATAGAAATCAAAAAGTGGAAGTAACTAAATGTTTAATAACTCATACTTAAATGACAAAATAGTATGTCATAAAGGGGGTTTGCATTCAGCCATAAAATGAGCAAAATACAATACCAACATGTATCACTGGCAAAAATCTGAGAACAAATAATTAAGCGAAAGAAGACATAAAGAACACACATATGGTTTTGTACTTGATACAGTTTGGAAGATCACTTGAATTATTGGACATAGTATTAGGGATTTTGCTTTCAAGTTTTGCCTAATGTTCTATATTGGCGTGGAACAATTATTAGGGACTGATACTACACCCTACATAGGAACAGATCTGGGCATAGATCTCCTCAATTTTCAAGAGGGATTAGGGTAAGGGAGCCTAAGGAGTGGTTGATAATATGTACACTATTTCTTTATTGGGTGATGAAAATGTGATGGGACTGCCACATTAATAAAACTAATACATTTCTAAAAATATTGCTAGGTAGAATGGCAATGTATACCTGAAATTCTAGTACTGGGAATACTGATGCAGGAGGATCATGTCTTTAAGGCTAGCATGAGATAAGATATACAGTAAAAATTTGTCTCAAGCGAAATGAAACAAAACAAACTATATCACTGTACTCTTCAATTTTAAATGATGAATTCTTTTGATACTTCAATTACATCATTATAAAATATTCAATTAGTTAAACTTGACTGAATCCCAGGTGTCAAATAAGACATTAAAATGACATTTTGTGACACCTGAGGAAATTTTAAAGTGAAGTGGATATTAAATTATATAAGAATGAGGAAATGACTGCTAATTTTATACATGAGATAAGATATTGTATGAAGATAAGTTGTGTTTACATATTAGAATGTCATTACTTTTAGGAGGTGCTTGCTAAAGTATTTAAAGGTCAAGAGTCATGTCATTAGCCTAGGGATATAGCTCATGGCAGAATGTGCTTACTAAAATTAAGGGAATAATCATGTAACTTGAAATTATCAATAATGTATCATGGTATGCAGAAATTCACATGCATTTAGAAGAAAATGCAGGCATGGCCTGAAGGAAGTTACTGGGAAGAGATATAAGGATGGGTAATGGCCAGCAGTGAAGAGGAACGTGAAGAATGCCACAATGCTTGCCTGATCTGTGTCCAGGTTATCTCATGAAACAGATGGTGCTTCATCAAACCCTCGTCATCTTATGAGCTTGCTCAAAACTCCAGTCTACTTGGAATTTGCAGTGTCTTGATCCCAGTTCCCTGGGCCAGCTATGTTTGTTTCAGGATTTGAGAAGGGGCTTTATGTAACTCTCTAATTGAGTCAGCTTTGATGTTGATGTGAACTCTGGTCTAGTAGGGCATTAAACTCTTGTTACTTGAACAACAGGTGCGGTGCTCTTTCAGTCCTTCTAGAGAATTTGTTGTTGAGTGAGAAGGGTTTTACATCTGACTCTGATTAGAAGGCCCCTTGAATTATTGGACATTGTATTAAGGGATTTGGCTCTTAAGTCTTGCCTAACACTCTGTCAAGAATTGAAGTGGAATACACATTAGGGACTGATACTAGATTCCAAGAAGAACTGGGTCTACTCATAGCTCCTTTCAGTTATTTCTTCATGTTGTGGTAATATGTACTGATCAGATTACAGGATGTCAAGTATATTAGGCAGTATTAGCAAATGAAGAGAAAGTGTGGAGGTTAATTTTCAATGTTAAGTTTACTGGATTTAGAATCAGCTCTGAAGCATACTTTAGGATATTTTTGGAGGGAGTTTTCAAAGAGGTTTAATTGAAAGGGGAAGACTCACTCTAGAGGTAGCACTATCACAGGGGTTGGGGTCCTTGGGTAACTAAGTAGAAAACAGAAGAGAAAGCAAAAGGAGTATCAATATTCATGATTCACTCTCTCTGCTTCTTGCCTGTGAACATAATGTGACCAACACCTCATGTTCCCACTACCATGCCTTCAAATATGATAAACTGTATCCAACTCTGTCCAAACTGTGAGACCCCTCCAACTTTCAAACAGTCATGTTTAGGACCTTCTTTCTCCAACAAAAATCTTAAGACTTGGCAGCCCCAAGAAACCACCCAGAACAATAACTGGAGTAGTACCATACTTGCGCTTCATGTGGGATGAGCTAATCCCTGACCAGAGCCTGCATTAATCGTCAGATCTGACAAAGCAGTTACACAAAGCAACCTTACAGAGCCTGAAGCAAATAAAAATGTAACTTTCTGCTAGGCATTTTGGCACAGCAATGAGGACAGCAGCTAATAGGAAGGTACAGTTAGAACCTGCCATATGGTATGCAGAAATTAGTAAATATTAGCAGTGTGAAGTTGCCTCAAGACAAAATCTATATAAGTACAGAATGTGGCACTGGACCCATGGATATTTTACAATATGTTCCGAATGTAGAAGTTCTTCCTGGTTTGAGAGGCATTTACCTAGTGGCATGCACATTTAGGTAATCATTCTTGAAAAGCTGTATAACGTTTGGTATAGTGGTTACAGAAAATATCTGAAATATTTAGCATGTGATATTGCATGGGCACTGACCCATCAATGCAAACGTTGGAACAAGATGCTGGAGCTGGCACTATTCCTTCAGTTGTTCAATTACAAAGTGGTCCAGGGATTTGGCAGGGGATCAGGGTCAGATTTTAGGACTGCAGAATGATGACAGATATTGAGAGAGGGATAGCGTTTTAGTTTTCTTTATTTGTTGTGATAAAACACCATGATCCAAAGCACGTCTAAGAAGGAAGGGTTTATTTGGCTTACAGATTACAGTCCCTTAAAAAAGGAAGCCAAGGCAGGAACCTAGAAACAGGAACTAAAGCAGAAACCATGGAGGATGTTGCTTACTGACTTGCTTCCCATGTTTTTCTCAGCCTGATTTCTAATACCATCCAGGATCACCTGTCCAGGGAGAGCACTGCCCTCACTGACTTGGGCCAACCTACATCAATCATTAATAAAGAAAATATCCTATGGACTTGCCTTACAGGCCTGTCTGATGGAGGCATTTTCTCAACTGAGGTTCCACTTCCCAGATAACTCTAGCTCATGTACTCAGAACAGGTAGTATAAGAGACAGGTCAGGATGCTGGCTCTTTCTCAACAGGTAGGAAAGTATTTAGGATTTTGACACCTAACATGGTCACACCAGTGACTAGATGGATATTCTTCTTTGTTGTAGGATGAGAATATTAAACATCCCTCCCTTCTCTCACCTCCCTCCCTCTCCTATCCACCACCCTTTCCCAAAAATTTCTTTCCTACCTTCATGCCTTTTTGTTTAATCCTTCTGGACTTGATCAGAGCCATTTGTGTAGAAGCCAAAACTTTTCCCAGAATTTCCATGTCATTACCTGACTGACTTAAGATTTCATTAAACTAGGACTTACAGAAAAGAGCCAGAAGAAGGAATGTACTTATGACAGCACATTGGTGAAGAAATTTGGTTGAGGTTTAAAAAAATCATATCTCTATCATACTCAGCAGCAAAATGACCCAAGAAAATGGAATCACCAATCTGAACCTCACTTTCATTATGTATGATATTCATAATAGTACCTGGCCATTGGGAATCATCCTGAGAAATAATGGAGTTGAGAGATAATCTGCATAAGATGTTTAAGACAGTGTCTAGGCAGACAGTAAGGACTCAGTAAATATTCATGGACACTATTATTAACACAGTGAGATAGAAGGACTAAAAAGAAAATTTGAGCATTATCCTATACTATCTAACAATATGGTACTCAGTTGCTTTATGCTGCATATCTGAACACAGCATTTCACAATCTGAACACAATGAGTACCTTGCATTTCAGCATTTGCTCTAAGTGACTTATACACCTGCATTCCACTCCATATATTTTGTTCAAAACCTCTAACATTTGGGCTGTTATTTTATTCGATGAGCATTTCAGTTTAATTCAATTTTCATTTTCCTTCCTCTATAATCTTTGGAAATAGTAGGAGAAGCTGAGAGAGGAGCTGCCATGCATGAATACAGACTATTAATTAGGCTATTTAATAAGCCAGGTTCAGGCAGACAGGAGTAGGTGGTTGCTGTTTTCAGAGTCCCCTTCAAAGGCAAATTGAAGCATGGTCACTAGCACTAGCAACGGACGTGTTCATCTCCTAGCTTTCTCTTTCTTGTGTTGTAATGACCTAGGAGGCTCTGAGTGTAAGTGAACTTGACATTTGTGTGTTTTTGGAAAGGCAACCATTGCTTTGAGCTTCTGAGTGCTACTATAGTTCCAATTTAAGATCTAGTTACAATTAAGAGTATTTTTCTGACTAATGGTGATAGTGGCACTGGATGTAGGTAGAAAATCAGGAGGTTACATGAGATCACGTCTCTAAAGCAAACAAAACCACAATGTGCACACACTTGCACACATGCACAGACACACACACACACACACACACACACACACTTCATAAAAACCTACTGATGTCACACTGAACAGGGACCGGCAAGGAAATGGGAATCCAAATTGTTCTCTGGCACAGAGTGTGGCAACTTAGTGACATTGAGAGTAGGATGGGTATTTTCTCATCATTATTGCCTGAAGGGGAAAACACTGCAAGATGTCTGATATGTAAAATTAGTTTTAAAGTAAAGCAAAAGAAAGAGGAAGCCAATGGGCACAATGCCATTAAAAGTGGTCACTGTGAAACTTAAATTCTGCCTAGACAGTTTTACAAGTTAAATTCTTCCAGGGAATGTTGGAGAAAGCTTCTACTAGACAAGCTGAGTTTATCAATGTGATTACTGAGACTAATTTTTTATAAATTCTCACACTCAATGCATATTTATTGTACATATACCATTCTCAAGACTTTATTACAGGCTCTAAGGATGCACAGGTGAACAAATTTTAAATAACTTACTGCTCCAATAGAACATCCACTTTCCCTCCCTCCAGTGGAAGTGGAATGTTCTCAAAATCTAGTCTGAGATTGCAATTACTAATTCAGATAGTGAAAGTTCCCCCAACACTCCATTCTCTCCAGGTTAAACCCAAGGACCCTGAGATCTAGTTAATATCTTCTAGCACCTGAGAACAGGGGACCACTTGCCATTTTGTCCATAGTCTATTTTATAGCAACCCCTTCCATCCTACCCCAGCCATCTGGTTTATCTTATGGTAGCTAGACATAAACATAGGACAAATGAACCCTTGAACTGAAATCAAGCAATGTCATATCCTCATTAAGAAACCTACTGTTTACTCACCACACAAGCCCTGACACTAGGTGATGCCCATTTGCCAACAGAATCTAAACAATCAGTCCTTGATGGGCTCCTGGCTTCCACCTGTCCAGGATGAAGGCCAGCATCGATGGTAAGGCCTTGTTTTCTGCCAAAGAGAGAGGATGGAGTAGCAGAATACAGTAGCTGCCAACACTGCCTTCTGAATAGAGGAGCCGCATCTAGAGATCTGAGGGCCTCGATCAGCTCCACCATATACTCAGATGAGCTCTTTCCTTGGGAGAACCACATGCTGGCAATGAGTAAAAATGAAAATGGCAGTTTGTCAACTGACAACATTAAGGGATAAATCAGCTTTACAAACAGCTTTAGGTATCTAGGGGAAACTGTTGATGCACTAGCTACTGACTACATTCATTCTGGTGTGTTTCAAGTTTCAGAATGTACATATGTGCTAGGAAAGTGAAGTAACACTAAGGGCTATAGCTAGACTTTTCTCATCTCCTCAAACAATGCAAGGCTACTGAGAGACATTCTCATCGCCTATCTTGACACTTGCCCCTGTGAGTAGTGAAAGGCATATTTTCAGAGGTCAGTGGCAAGGCAGGCTAAAATGCTTCTTCAGAGCCCATGCTCAGTGCCGTGGGCATGGAAGAAGATCCACATGGTTGCTCAAGGGAGGGTGTGAACTGTGAAGGAGAGGCTGAGGAAATGTGAGATTATTGTAATCCCTTCTTTCTAGTATTTTCTGGGAGATAAAGGATATAGTAAGTGAACTCCTTCAAATAAGGATTATCTATTATTCCCTTCAAGTGGTTTGTAGTCCTCACAGAATCTTATTCCTGTGACTTTGAACTCCCATCTTTGTGCTGATGATATCCATAATCTCTAGCCTGTCCTTCCTGCAGACTTGTAGATCCAAACAATCACTGTCTACTCAGAATTCCAGGGAATGAGTAAAATTGTACACATTCTTTTTTATTATTTTACTTTTTTAAAAAGGAAAACAAACTATCTTTTTCATTTTAAATACTAATCCCAGTTCCCACTCCCTTCTGTCCTCCCATTCCCTCCACCTTCCCCCCAACCCCACTCCCCATCCACTCCTCAGAGAGGGTAAGACACATTGCTTTGAGGAAGGACCAAAGCCCTCCCTTCTATATCTAGGCTGAGCAAGATATCCATCCAAAGAGAATAGTTTCCCAAAAGTCAGTACAAGCAGTAGGGATAAACTCTGGTGCCCCTGACAGTGGCCCTGCCGTCTGCTCCAGCTATACAACTGTCACTCACATTTAGAGGGTCCAGTTTGGTCCTATGCTGGTTCTTTCCAGTCCAGCTGGAGTTGGGGAGCTCCCATTAGCTCAGGTAGACTGTTTCAGTGGGTGTGCCC
>LOEQ01004378.1:0-12246 GCA_001685075.1 Bramus lutescens | reverse complement strand
TTCTACTGCATGTACTGGCTATGTGGGAGTCTAGTCTGTTTGGATGCTCACCTTACTAGACCTCGATGGAAGGGGGGAGGACCTTGGACTTCCCACAGGGCAGGGTACCCTGACTTATCTTAGGATTGGAGAGGGAGGGTGAGTGGGGGTAGGGGGAGGGAAATGGGAGGAGGGGAGGAAGTGGAAATTTTTAATTAATTAATTAATTAATTAATAGATAAAAGAATATGTGGAGACTGTTATTAATCATCTTAAAATTAGTTTGTGAAGCATTATATTTCATAAGCATGTACCCCTCCACTCTTACTAGTTTCTTTTTCTACTTTGTCACATGTATTCTATTGCCGTTACCCCATTCCTTAATTCCGCTCCCTCATTTTCCAGTTGCATGACCTATACCCACACTCGCACCTATATGTATACATCTGCAAACATTAAGTGTTAGAATCTGCATATAGAGTAAACATGTAGTATTTGTTTTTTTGAGTCCATGTCTCTTCACTTAATATAATAACTTTGATATTCATCCAGCCTATAATTCTATGTTCACTCAGCCTATAACTCTATCTTTACATTATCAAAACGTAAGTTTGAGTGTGTATCTTATATTTCCCACTAAATGGTCCAGTCTCTAAAGTCAGGACTGAATATTAGTCTTCTCTGTAACTCAGACATGACATAACATTAGGTCAATAAATCGAGTAGTGGAATAACTTCCGTCTCTCCCTCCTTACACAAATATATCACATTTAATATATGACTCATACTTGCAAAAACTTATCAACCATCAGAGCTCACCAGCCTTTAACAAGGCTCCTATCTTATCTACTAGAGTAAAGGGAGTATTGACCTTCCAATGCCCTTTCATGGAGGGTAATATGTGACATACATGTTCTATGATCAAGATATATGTTATGCCCTAGGGCAAAAAGAGCTATGTGCCATATACATGGACTTGTAGTATTAACTATGTAATGCTGCATTAAAGATTATTAGTGTGGAAAGTGTGGCTAGGAGAAAATACTAAGTATCTAACACATTATTGTGTTCCCATGCGTTTCTTAGCATTTTTAAATATGATCTAATTTCTCTTTAGAAAATCTCCAAGAACCATGACTTTCAGTGTCCTCATTGCACAGATGTGAAAACTTATGCACACAGAAGATAAATGACCTGCCCAAGGTCATATACAAGCAGTAAGTCGCCAAGCCGAGATACAAGATTCCATAGCCCATCTGCAAGCTAGTTCTTAAACAATACTCTAATTGCCTTGTGTGATAGTGCATGGAATTTTATACTTTTGAAAGCATGTTAATCGCTATCACTTGTATAACAACAAATGTGTGTGATAACTGAGCAAGGACTCTCTGGACATTTTACAAAGGAGCAAACTGAAGAACAGTGGCTTGTTTAAAGTCAGATGCTTGTTTGATCACAGACTCCTTCCTCATGAAATAACCCCTCCCCTGTATCATCTTATTCCACTTATTATAGGGAAAACAAGTCAGCCTCCCACCTTTCAAGGCTGACGGCCTTCTTTGATTACCAGCAAATGAATATAGACATGAAAAGTGCCCAGGAGTGTCCAGCCAACAGTAGACAGCAAATAAGCCATCTTGCCTCAGCTCCTCTGCAGCTCTCTGTGCACCCCATCCATCAAGGCTTTCCTCTGTCCCTCAAGTTGAGCAGGGCAGCCAGGGTGGCCCTTGTTACCAATAATAGATGAGGTTACAGAGTGACATTTAGATCAGTAAGTGACAAGGCTTTGCTGTACGGACATAGCAGTATGGCAGTGGCCGAGACGGAAGTGTAGAGATGGAGTCAAACAGAGGTGACTAAGGTTGAAAAGCATACTCCCACTAAGGCTAGAGCAGCAATGCCAATGCGACTGAGAGTTGCCTACTACCCTACTGTCCAGCCCAACCCTGGCCCATGGGTACAGTAGTCAGGATGGAATGTATCAGACATGAATACACTTGCCTGAAGTGCTGAAAAGCAGAACTTCCTAGAAGAAGGTAAGTATTGCTTACTAATAAAACTCAATGCCTCTAGGATAGAGTATGCAGGTGAGCATGGGCTGCTGGCAAAACATATGGTTCTTACTTAACAGACTAGCTCCAGCTTCTGTTTCGTGACTCTAACTTTCCAATTCTTTTCCATCCTAGACTTTCCTCTTACCTTCCTGCATAGCAACCTGGAAAAATAAACCTCAGAGAGTGGATACAATCACTGAATATAGGGAAGAAGCAAACTTAGTGGCCATCTTAAATAGAAAAGAACCACAAAGGCAAAGAAGCCGGTATGCTAAACTCTCCATAATGCTTCTCAAGAATGGACAGAAGCACTATGCTCAAAATGGGGGAGGGAACAGGAGGAAGAAAGGGAAGTGAAACTGTGGTTGGTATGTAAAATAAATGAAAAAATGATAATTAAATAAAAAATAAGTTAAGAAGGGGAAAACATAAGGTGACTATCCACAAAATAATCTATAATCCTAGCAGTCTGGACGTACCTGCTCATAACATAGGAAAGTGTTAGAGTGGTTCTGCTTTTCACTGGTGTACAAGTACCTTAGTGCTTATTGCTATACCACTGATGTTCAGGGTAATTTCATATACATTTCCCCACCACTTTCGCTTTCCGGCCTCTTTCCAGACACCTGCTCCTGGCTGTACCTATAGCATCTGTTAAGGGTCCTTGATAATAAGCTAATAACATCTAAGCTCTAAGACATAAGCCACATTTATTGGGCAGAAAAGGGGAGATAGAAAAGCCTTGGGGGGGTGTCTGTGGCTAGGTTATCTGTCCACCGGATTTCCCTCATAGAGGTGGTATACACCACTGCAAATTTTCATGTTTTATGATATAGCCAGACTATTCTGTCTCCTATCTTTTTGAGTCTCCTAAATCAGCCCCCTGTAAAAGTCTGAAATTCACAAACTCAATGATCCAGCTTACATAGGTACATAGTTAACTATGAAAAAAGATTCCTTTTTTTTAAGATTTTGTTTCACTAACCTGCTTATACAAATTCGAAGATCAGCTTCTGGTAGTCACACAGCACAGATGGGAAAGTTAACACTTGTGTGGAAAAGTCCTCCAGGACTCTGGTACTTTCATTCTCCAACGCTGCACCTGAGGGATATAGAGCAACTACAGAGCGGGAAGGAGGAGTTGACAGCAGAGGAGACCTGGTCACAGGCAGTGGCAGTCAGGCCACTGCAGTAGTGAAAAGAACTGGGCTTCCAAGACTACATGCAGGGTTTGACTAGAGCACATGGATAGAAAGGGGGAAAATGTCATGAACTTGAAATCACAGCTTTGGAAAATCTTCCCATTCTCTTTCTAAGGCTTCGTTGCACAAAAGGTGGGGAAGATACCAACAAACGAAGCAGGTCTTTGGAGCAGTAGAGTACAGAATGGTGATCGATAGGTTGGGGAAATGGCTTAGTAATTAAAGCACTTGCTATGCAATCATGAGGACCGGAGTTTAGAGCCTAAGAATCCATGTAAGTATTGGTCAGGTATGGCAGTCCTTGTATAATTCCAGCGCTCAGAAGGTAACGGCAGGAAATCCCCAAAATTAGCTGGCTAGATACACTCGACATGTTGGAAAGTTCTGGGTTAAACGAGAGACCACGCCTTAATATGTGAGGTGGACTGCAATCAAGGGAGATTTTTATACAAAGGCCTCAGAACTATACAAACAAATACATAATAAACCATACAGATGTGTATGAGCACATACTCAGGCACATATTCATACATATGTGGACACCCACACACCCACACACCATATGTATGAGGAAAGAATTTAAAAGAAAATGAGGAAAGAAGGTGTAAGAAATCTAGGAGTGACCAAAGGCCGCCTTCGGCAGACATCTATGGCATCACAGTGGATCATCATGACACTCTGCTGTTCGCTAAAATTTGGTAATATGATAGTGACACTTTGTAGAAGCCTGTGATATCTTTCAAGCTCTGCCACTAATTCACTGTATGGCTTTGAGCAAGTGAATTCAAGAACTTTTCTCATCAGTCAGAAGGTATTTTAGCCTCTCATTCCAACTTCCTACTTCAGAGCAGGATGACAAAATTATATGGGATATACCTTGGGTTTATTTTAATAGTTGAAATTGCTGAAAATTACAAAAGTATACATAAAATATAAATTCAATATAGAACTTTTTAGAAATATAGGAAGCATTAAAGGCCAAATGAATTGACAGTAGGAACAGAGAAAGCAGAGTGAGCACAGAAATAACTGCCTTTGTACTAGGATTACTTTCCAGTGCTAGTCCATTTGACCTTTATGGTGAAAGGTTTGTGGGTCAAAGGAACAGAAATGAAGACCTAGAAAGAATCAGTGGTGAGAAGTCAGGTAGAACACACTCCCCACAGCAAGCTAAGCCTTCAACTGTGTTTGAAGGGTGAGTGAACCTCATCAACTACATAGACTTGCATCCTGTATTTAAACAGTTCAAGAAAATAAGAAAATACATTATAGGGGCTGGAGAGATGTCTCAGAAGTTAAGAGCATTGCCCGCTCTTCCAAAGGTCCTGAGTTCAATTCCCAACAACCANTGTGTGTGTGTGTGTGTGTGTGAGCTCTCTGAAGAAATAGAACTATGGTAGAATCCAAGTGACTCCTATAAGTAGCTGTCAAATGCAGTGGCCAGCAAAGACAGCTGGACACAAGAAGAAAGAGACAATTATTAGCTACCTTAAGAAAAAGCAAATAATAGAAACAGACCCTTAGAAATTTCCAATATAAGAAATATCAGAGACCAATTACAAAATTAAGCTCACTATATTCATAAAGTGTAGTTACAATAGCTACGCTTTCATATTATCTATGGTGATGTTAAAGCAGGATTTTACAACTGTCATAATATGCTTTCATCTTTTTAAAAATTGACATACAGTAACTACAGAGTAATAGAGGATAGTGTGATGACTATATACATGTACAAAATGTGCACTTATGAAACAAGTGCAATGGTTATTTTTGTGTTTGAATTTCTCCTTTCCAGTTGTTTTGACATATAAAATAATAGATTTTAATTCCTGAAAACACATTGATCTTCAGTTCCATTTCCTTGTGAATGGAGCATGGGCTGGTTGGAGTAGCTATTTACATTAGCCTCAAAAGTAATCATGATTGGTTAAAAAAGTTAGAAAGAGAACTAAAAGGAAATAAAATAAATGAAATGTTTTCTCTGAGGTCCAATTTGCTAAGGCCTGGGAAGTGAGAGGCAGAGAACGCCAGCACAGGAACACTCATGGTCATGATCAGAGCCTAGACAAGGACAAGAGCTGTCGCAATAACTGTGCAGTTTGGATGTAATTGTACTTCACCATCCAGTGAGTTTCCTTTTGGAAAATTAGCACTAAACTATTCAATGTATGTGTGTCACATGTAGACTTTCTCTGTCTTGTTCCAGGGTTGGGAAACAGTACAAGAGAGTAAGTATAGCCAGAAGACCTGGCTTCCTGGCTATGCAATACCTGTGCAGTGTTCCATATTCAGAAGAATGCTGTGCTTGGCTTAATGCTTGGTTTTTACTCCTTTGAGAATCTTTTTTTGTGTTATTCACGGATAAAAATGATGCAACCCATCCTGATAGCTGGAGGGGTGAGCAGGCAGCAGTATAAGGTGAAAATAAGGTCAATAGCCACTCACTGAGTTTTACCAAGCTAATGACTCATGAAGATTTGAAGTCCAAGACTAAATGAAGATGCAGGGACATTATATGAGGCTCATGAATAGAGGTGGTGATGGATGTACCAGGGCATGAATCAAGAACTAGTTGAGGATAATCGTAATAATGTCATATGTCTATCCACGAGCTCCCATATACCAGGCATTGGGGGAAGCACTTTGCAGATATTGTGGAATTTCTTAAGAGCATGGCCTATATTGAGGGTGATGGGAGCAGAAAAAAATATTCTTTTGGGGAGAGGGCTTTTCTCTAATTGTATAGAGCCATATAAGGACTAGTAATACAACTAAAAATTATGCATTGGAGTGCTGTCTTTGTGGCCAACCTGAGCAGTGCTTAAATTTGAGTTAATAGAAGAGGTACCCATTGAGTTAAAGTGGTCAAACAAAGTTTCTTGAAGAAAGTGATATTTGGGATGGGTTTTAAAAGAACAGTAAGTTCCTGAAGCATGGGCTATAGTTTCAGGAACCCAAGGAAAGAGAAAGGTATGGAAATAGAAACACCTGTAAAATGAAAATAGGCAGAAAGGTCTTGCTGAAGTAGCTATTGCATAGTGGGAGAAATGTGGTCAAAGCGGCCAGAGCGTGTGTAAGGCCTCTGATGCCAGAATGTAAATATTGGTAGTGGGGAAGCAGGAAAGGTTTGGGGCAGAGGTATATGTTCTATGATAAAGGGATATTTGAGGAAGCTAAACCTGGTTAACAAGGCAGTGGGCATTGAATGAGGGGAGTGACTCTGAGCTCCCAAGGGAACACTAAAGGTAGCTCTCTAGAAGCAAATGACCAAACTGTGCTCAAAATGCTCTCAGAAGACTATGTCCTAGGGCTTATATCCGAAAAGGCAATCCTGCGAAAGCAATCCTGTTTCCTGAGTTCTCTTTTCTTCTCAGCCCTTCACAGTAAGAGACTGTCTGGACCCCAGATCCTGTCTCAGTGCCTACACAAACACTAATAAGTGCCAAAATGTTGTCATGGAAACCACTGCTTCATCTCTCTCAGAGTGCTGTGCAGCCCTCAGGCTTCCTGCTTTGGGAAGCTTTTAGCAAATATTTGAAGAAAATGGCGAATTTGTCAGTCAGAAGCATACATGTAGAACCAACTGGTAAGGTGGGGGTTGAAAGACAAAGGGCCACAGCGTAAGAACTGCTGAAGCACCCACTCAACTGTGGGGACAATCGGAAAATGATTGCCTTTTAAAGCCACAGTGACTTTAGTTAATAAGGTGGCCTCTTTCCCTCATCTAGTACCACTGGGTTAGACACCTATAACCAGTAGTGTCAGTTCCATAAGTCCCCAAACTTCCAATAATTTGAGACCACTACTGTCACTGCAGACTCCTCTCTGATCCAGTATAGAGGTATAGAGGCTAGCAGAATCACAGTAGGACTGAGTTACAGAGAGAACAACATCACAGTAACTAGAAAAAAATGGTTGTTTGCTCTGTACAGAGCACTCTTCTAGGCATGATACCAGGGTTTCCTTGCTGTTCTTACACTCTCCTGAATTGGTCCTCTGAGGTTGCTCAAATACCCAGGGAATAGATGAGAGCATGAAGCGTGGTTTGTCGTCTGTTCTGAACTGCTCCGTCTTATGATTTTCTCTTTTTTCTCTTAATAGTGATTTAATGGTAAAGTATAGATAACAATATTGTGCATTGAAAAGTGTGGACATATATGTATATATTTTAAGTAGTCATGTTTCTGTTTCAAGTAATTATGATGAGATGGTTATAACAATTAAGACTATTAATATTTATTGAGCACTTAGTTTCTGCCTGAGAATGTTAAGTACTTTACCCACATTCTGTCTTCTATAATTTCTTCAAACACCCATAGAATCAGGGGCATTTATTTTCATTCCCAATTCAGTTAGAAGAACACTAAGACTTGGCATGGTTAAGTAATTTATCCATTAGCACACAACCACATAGACAGGAACTCAGGTCTCCAATTCCAAGACCATACTTGTAGTTGCTCAGCCACATTCTCTCTAGTTGTCATTCTCTCTAGTTGTCATTCAAGTCTTGTGATCTGTGAAAACCTCTAGTCCTACCTCAAGTCTTACAGAGTGTGAAAACCTCTAGAAGATAGTATTTTGTTATATCCACTTTTCTTAGGGATGCTAAATGCCCCTGGGAGAACTTTGAGGCCAAGCCTTTCTGATATAGCCCTGGATACTCAGGATCAAAAGGTATACCTCAACCAAGACCCTAGGATGCTAGGGGACAGCCCCAGTAGTTGACATGTTCCAGAGAGAATTCAAGACATAAGTGAGGAAATCAGTGAGTCAGGCTATTTGGTGGTCAGGAGATTCTCGAAGCCTGGCTACTCTGGGGATATTCATTTACCTATGTCTTACATTTGTGTTGCTTTGCTGACTTGAAAAGCTCTGTTTCAGTTTAGGAATAGTGACACCCCATCTCCAATCATCCAGAAAGCTACTTTTGCCTGGGCTCCAGTAGTCTAACTGGATTCTCGGAGCAAGAAATCATTTCTGCCCTAGTTCTCCCACAGCCCTTTGTCTGCATGGTCTGTTAAAGAATCAGCCTGGTCAGTTGAGCGTATAGTAACGCCAGCACTCTCATAGACCATTGCTGAGCAACCTCACCTGGAGGCAGTTCCCAGGTCGTTAATCGAAAGTGACAAGTGGCAGAGAGTGGATGAATGGATGCTCTTTGCTGACTAAGAGGCTAAAGTTAAATGGCAGGTGCAGGTAAGGCTGGGTGAGATATAAATCTGACAAATGATGGCATCTGTTTCAATGACATAATTCCTTTTATTTAATAACAACAGAAACTTCACATATGGAGAGAATATGAATCAATAAGTGACATCTAACACATTAATGAAACAGTTTCAACAAAAGCCATGTGTCGATCATGTCTGTCCAGCAACTGCTGAGTAAAACTGGCTTCACAATAACAGCTGCTTTTGGAGCAAGGAATGTTTGAATTTTACACCTCTGAAATTAGTGGGTGGGTGTAAAAATCCCATGAAGGATGCTAAGATAATCGTGAGAATGGCACAGGGATCCACTGCAAAGTTCCGTCTTAACCTAGGTTCCCCCCAAAGTTTGTCTGGCTACCACTGATTTGTGATCAGGAAGCAATGGTAAAGACTATCATGTCTAATCCTTTGTTGATTCTTGAATATATTTGATTTCACCTACTTTCGATGATGTCCTAGGAGTAAAAGGAAACTCACTACCCCTTAAAGCATATCTTCTCCCAGTTTCTTTTCTTTTTTTTAATGAGCTCTTAATTTTATCCATTTTGATTTTGGAGGGAATGTCTTATATTGTGATTTATATAAGTCAGATAGTCATAAAAGAAAATAACAATTTATTTCATCTTCATAGCAATCTTCTAATTTTATTACTTTTATATTTCTTTATACAAGGATGCTCAACCAAAGAGGCTGAAATACTTGCCTCAGATTGCACAGCTAGTAAATGCCAAATCAGGATTCTTGCCTGGGCAGTGTGGGTTCCAACTCCATGAACCTAAGCACTCCAATATGAAAGGTTCATTTATTGAGCTGAAATCAGGTTGTTTCCTTGCACCTGACACCTTACTTATCTTAGTTCCTTTTTCTGGAGTCCCATTGGTGATGATGTACTTGATGTCAGCAAGACATCTTCTTCTCCCCCTATCTTTTTAATGCAGCACACAACGTAATGTAATGAGTTTTTCTTTTTAAATATTTATACATATAGGACATATGTGCATGTGTTTGTGTTTATGTCTGTGATAACTGGTGTGTACATACCACGTGTGCCAAGGTCAGGTACAAGCTTGAGTGTAGTTCCTCTGCTTCTTCCTTATTTAAGACAGAATCTCTTATTGTTTACCACAGGTTACACCAGGCTAGCAGAACATAGTGCTTCCAGATATTCCTCTGGCTCCCATCCCATGGTAGCCAGTCTGGAATTATAGACATGAGCTACCATGTCCAAGTTCATGTGTGTTCTGGACTGGGCAGTGGAACTTTCGAAGCCATTTTCCCAACTCAAAATAATAGATTTTTAACATGATATTTTATACATATGTCTTTATATTTTGTTCCTATTCATCTATCTCTATCACGCCCTTCCCTGTCCCCTCAGTCTTCTCTAGAGAGTTCCTATCCTCTTCACATAACTACTCATTCAGTCAGAAAGGTATTTTCCATGCTTGATACTTGACTTAAAGCAGCTTAGGGTGTTGAGGTCCTTTCTGCTGTAATGATAGTGGGAATAGGACCCCACCCAGGTGAACAGAAGATAGTATGGCACTTGTTATGATCAGACCTGCAGAAGAAAAGAATTCTTTCAAAGTTACAGAGTGAATTGATGATAAAAAGCTGAACTGGTATCTATGTGTTGGGACCTTACGTGTGATGATGCATTTTATACTGCAGTCACTAATAATGTCCCCAGCCTTGCTTCCTTCTGTGGGACGTACATCTATCATCTCATCATCTCTTATCATCCTTCATAATAACTATAGCTACTTTTCATGAGTGCTTGCTTATTCTGTGGCTGATACTTTGCAAATATCTTCTCACTTAATGAGCAAAAGAAATAAATAATTTCTAAATGAGGAACTAAAAATTACTATTAAATTTGAAAAAAGAACTATTTAATTTCATCTAATAATAAAACATGTAACACTGAATCAATGGTTACATACAAATTTTGCTGATCTGATCAATAAGAGCACTATTTGAAAATCATAACAACCAATGCTTTCAAGGCATTAAGGTAGGTAGTTTCAAGTATATTTACTATAAATTTAATTGTTTCTATAAAGAATTTTGGTGGGAAGCATAATTGGTCTATAACACATCTGGACTACATGACATAGGCTGATTACCTTTGAACTCCTGTAAGAAAAAAGCTATGGACAAGGTCAAAGGACTAAGTAAATACTTAATAGACAGTTACCTCTTGGCCGTGGACAGTTGAACTCATCCTCAGATATATCAAATGGATGGGACTTTGTGTTCAACATTATCTTTTAGCAACCTCCTGGTACTAAGCATGTACTCAAGAAGAAGTTCCCTAGCGATTGATGAGCTATGGGATGTGGCCACATACTGAGAGACAAGTTCTGTGATCAATCTGCATCTTATAGATTATCTGGCCTAGTGTGCTCCAACATCTGGATTTTTGGCTTTGTAGAAATTATAGCTTCTCAGTCTGTGAGGTCGCCTGGGTCCCCTGGCCAGCAAGGAGCCCTGATCCTGTAGCAGAAGATCCATCAGAGGGGTGAGTGCATTCCTGACAAATGGAAAGGAGCACAGACATCGCTCAACTCCCTAAACTTCCTGCTCATTCTGCAGGGGATCCTAACTCAGGCTACTACACCCATCTTCCTACCCCATCCCAGCTTGCATTCAAGCACCTCCTCCCTTCCCTTCTTGGGGCCATTGATTTCCCAGCTCAGCCTGTTTGGGCTCTGGGACCTGGGACCAGGTGGTGGGTGCAACCAGACAGGAATGCCTTTGTTTCAATAGCCTGCCTGCAGCAAGGTAGGCCTTTTCGCTGCAAGAGCACTGGCCAGCAAGGGGCCCTTATCCTGTACCAGAAGATCCATCGGAGGTGTAAATGCATTCCTGACCCGCTGAAATGGAGCACAGACATTGATCAATCCCCTAAAATTCCTGCTCATTCTGCAGGGGCTCCTAACCCCGGCTACCGCCCTTAGCTACCTACCCCATCCCAGCTTGCATTCAGGCACCTCCTCCCTTCCCTTCTTCAGGGCCATAGATCCCCGAGCTCAGCCTGTTTGGGCACTGGGACCCAGTGCTGAGTTCAACCAGGGTGTAGTGCATTTGCTTCAATAGCCTGCCAGCAGCAAGGCAGACCCTTTGTCCTCTATGTCCCCTGGCGAGCAAGGGGCCCTGATCCTGTACCAAAAGATCCATCACATGGGTGAGTGCATTCCTGACCTGTGGAAACGGAGCACAGACATCCCTCAATCCCCTAAACTTCCTGGTCATTCTGCAGGGGCTCCTAACCCCGGCTACTGTCCTTAGCTACCTACCCCATCCCAGCTTGAATTCAGGCACTTCCTCCCTTCCCTTCTTTGGGGCCATAGAACCCCCAGCTCAGCCTGTTTGGGCACTGGGACCCAGTGGTGAGTTCAATCCATTGGAGAGGTCCCTGGCCAGCAAGGGGCCTTGATCCTGTACAAGAAGATCCATCAGAGAGCATTTGTAGGAAGAGATGGGCATGAATTCATCCAACAATCTGAAAACCAACATGATTACACCAGAAACCACCAAAGCTACAGCAGGAAGACTGGAACACCCTAATTCAAAAGAAGTAGAAAAAAGTGATATTATGAAAGCAATAGAAGCCCTTCAAAGTAGATAAGGAAAAACTCCCTCAAAGAAATGGATGAGAAGAATAACAAAAAGTTTGAAGAAATAAAATCCGTAAAAGATACCCTAGGAAACCAAGAAAAAACAATCAGACAGGTAAAGGAAACAGTTCAAGACTTGAAAACTGAAATGGAGGCAATGAAGAAAACACAAACCAAG
>LOEQ01004377.1:95451-105933 GCA_001685075.1 Bramus lutescens | reverse complement strand
CAGCCAGTGGCAGAGAAGGGCAAAGTCTGCTGCTGAGTTCATAGTCTTTCCATGCAGTCCAAGACTCCTGCCCATGGGATGGTGCTACCCACATTCAGGGAGGGCCTTCCCTTCTTGAGAAGTTCTTGCAGACAAACCCATGATGTTTCCATGGTGATTCTAAATCTTTCAAGCTGACCCGAGTCACCCATCACACTGGAATAGCGCATCCTTGTAAAAGGAGAGTAAATTAGATCAGCATGATTGAAACACAAAATTGACTGCAAGAAAAAGGAAATTAAGCCTGGAGGTGGTGGTACACACCTTTAATCCCTGCACTCAGGAGACAGAGGCAGGTGGATATCTGTGAGTTTGAGGTCAGCCTGGTCTACAGAGCGAGTTCTAGGATAGCTAGGGCTACATAGAGAAACCCTGTCTTGAAAAACAGATAGATAGATAGATAGATAGAGAGAGAGAGAGAGAGAGAGAGAGAGAGAATTAAAACATAATGTATTTTGGTCTTCCAAGAAAAGAACAAAGGTTCAGCCTGTACAAGTCAGTACTACAATCACCAGGGAATCATGGTAAGAATTTGTAGAGACATCAGCAAAGGAGGGAAAAGAAGGCCTGTAGGAAAACCTGAAGATTGTGGGCAAACCATTAAAACTTTTAAGGACAGACAGCAATGCTAAGGAAGAACGTGGTAAAAAAAAAAATGTGACCATTGGGTTTTTAGTGTGGAACAAGAATGCATGCGTGTGGAGAAGAAAATCCTTCACTCTCTGGGCACACAGGCAGATGATAAGACAAGAATGTGCAGAGTGAGGAAAAAAAGCTGAATGCAAAGGGAAATTCTTCAGTGATCAAGAAATCAACTGAAACAAAATGGGTTTTGATGGATGTGGTGGTTTGAATGAAAATGGTCCCCACAGGGCTATAGGGAGTGTTACTATTAGAGGATGTGGCCTTATTGAAGTAGGTGCAGCCTTGCTGGAGGAAGTGACCATTGGGGGAGGGCTTTGAGGTCTCAGATGCTCAAGACAGGTCTAGTGTGACATTCACTTCCTGCTGCCTGCCAATCTGAATTTAGAACTCTCAGTTCCTTCTCTAGCACCATGTCTGCCTGCAAGCCTCTAATGCTCCCCACCATGATGACAATGGACTAAACCTCTGAATTGTAAGCTAGTCCCAATTAATTGTTTTATTTTATAAGAGTTACCATGGTCTTGGTGTCTGGTGTAGGAGGTCCTTCTGTTTGTGTGTTGCTTTCGTTAGTTAATGAATAAAGAAACTGCTTTGGCCTGATAGGGCAGAACTTAGGTAGGCTGAGAAGACAGAACTGAATTCTGGGAGGAAGAAAGAAGAGAGAAAGAGAGACGCCATGGAGCTGCCAGAGACAGACATGCTGAATCTTTCCTGGTAGGCCAAAAACTCGTGGTGATATACAGATTAATAGAAATGGGTTAAATCAAGATGTGAGAGTTAGCCAATAAGAAGCTAGAACTAATGGGCCAAGCAGTAATTTAATTAATAAGGTTTCTGTGTGATTATTTTGGTTCTGGGCGGCCAGGACGAACAGTGGCCCTCTGCCATTACCAACAGGTGTCTCTTTACAGCAATAAACCCTTTACAAAAACAATGGAACAGCTGACTACAGTAGCCTGGAAGGAGGGGGGTGTGTGGCGTAGCAGCTCCTCTCCCAGTTCCTCCTCCCCTACCCCTTCCCAGGAAGCCATGTAGAAAAAATAGAGTGAGCAAATGTGCACACTCTCCTGCCATGCATTCCGTCCTGGCACTGATCATGAGGACAATCCCTAAGAAGCGTGCTTCTGGACAAAGGCTGGCAGTGCTGTGCTTGAAAGACAAGGCAGGGTAGGAACATGCAGCCAACAGAGTGGCCTGTGGCAAAAACTCTACTGTGAGGACTTTTTTCCTTTTNTAATTTTATTGCCAGGAGGTGCTGGTGCACGTCTTTGATCCCAGCACTCGGGAGGGAGGCAGAGACAGGTGGATCTTAGTGAGTTTAAGGCCAGCCTGGTCTACAAAGAGAGTTCCAGGACAGCCAGGACTGTTACACAGAGAAACCTTGTCTCAAAAACAAAACAAAACAAAATAAAATTTATTTGATGCATATGGGCATTTTTCCTGCTGACACGTAGCGCCCATGGAGGGCTGGAGTTTACAGCTCATGAGCTACCAGGAGGGTGCTGGAAGAGGATCCCAGGAAGATGCTGGAAGTAGAGCCCAGGTCCCCTGAAAGAGCAGCCTGTGCTCTTAAGTGCTGAGCCAGCTCTGCAGCCTCTATTCTTTACTTTTAAAGTGACTGCAGTATTTGAACACATATTTAGAAAGCCTCACTTTCCCCCTTTACTTTTAAAGTGACTGGAGTATTTGAACACATATTTAGAAAGCCTCACTTTCCCCCTTTACTTTTAAAGTGACTGCAGTATTTGAACACATATTTAGAAAGCCTCACTTTCCCCCTTTACTTTTAAAGTGACTGCAGTATTTGAACACATATTTAGAAAGCCTCACTTTCCCCCTTTACTTTTAAAGTGACTGCAGTATTTGAACACATGTTTAGGAAGCCTCACCTCCTCCCTGAAGCCAATTCACACCCGAAGGTGCGTAACCCACATTCAGTTTGTCTATTAGAAGCCCACTCTGCCGACACACGTCAGAGGGTTGGACTTGAAGCCACTGAAGCTGCACTGTGAAGAACACTTCTCAGCTTGTCCTTGTCACTAACACGGGCCCACTTTCTCTCAGAATGGAGACCACACTTTCCTTTTCAATGGCAACATAGTTTACACACTGCCAAAGATTTATACATCATGCCTCCACTTTGGAAAATACTTAGATTTTTACTATTTTGCTGTGAAAGACAATGTTGTAACACTATTCTTTATGTTCATACAACCTCTCTATGATGTAGAGCTAGCAGAGGAATTTCTGACTTCTAATGACAAGTGCATCTTGGAATTGTGATACTGAAATCAAATACACACGCATAATATGAATATGTTCAGCAGTGGACCTACACAAGTGTGTTTCTCCATGTCCTCATTAACACTGCATACTATCAAAACCTTGAACTATCCTCAGTCTGGTAGGCCAAGAGTGTATCTGTTTAGATGACCTATTGATGCTAGGCTTAATGTTGAAAATACTGTCTGATTATGTTTCACTTAAACCTTTCTCTTGCTTTTTAGATTTGTGTGCATGTGTGCACAGAAGGTAGAGGACAATCTCAGGCATCATCTTCAGGAAAAATGCATACCTCCTTTGAGACAGGATCTCATTGGCCTAGAGTTCACCAATTATGATAGACAAGCTGGTCAAGATCTGCCAGGGGTCTTCCTGTCTCTGCCTCCCAGCACTAGGATTATAACACAGAGCTCGGCTGGCACTTTTACAGGGGTTCTGGAGATTAAACCAAGACCCTCATACTTGCAAGTCAAATGCTTTAAGGATTGAACTATTCCTGGTAATTTTTCTTTAAAGGCATGAGGTCTTAGAAAGGTGGATATTCTGGTACTTGTTTATAATTTCAACACTCAAGAGAGGTAGAAGCAGGAAGATCAGAAGTTCAAAGTCATCTTCTGCTATTCATTGATTTTGAGAATCAGGATTATATGAGACTCAATTATAGTGGTGGTAGAAGCAAACAAGCCCCTGTGTTACCTAGGCCTTCCTTGAACTCCTGGTCTGAAGCAATCCTCCTGCCTCAGTCTCCTGAATAGCTGGGACTATAGACATACATGACTGAATATCACTTTTAGTTTATGTGTATTGGTGTTTTGCCTGCATGTATGTCTGTGGATTACATGGGTGTTTGGGGCCTGTGCAGACCAGAAGAGGGAACTGGATCCCCTGGAACTGAAATTACAGCCAGTTGTGAGTCACCATGTGGGTACTGAGAATCAAACCATTTTCCTCTGGAAGAGCAGTCAGTGCTCTCAACTGCAGAGCCATCTCTCTAGGCCCTTATTTTAAAACTTTTTAATGGCGTCATCTGTGATAAAGCTTGGAGGCTTTTTGTTTTCAAGCTTAGCAGCCTTTTGCTCTGCCTGGCTATTGAGTTTGAGGTGGTCATTTTTCAGAGTTTATGAACACATACATGCACCTTTTCTGACTACTTACATGACTTTGTCATGCTGTCTCGGGAATTCATCGACATTACACAGCCCTGTGTAAGAGAAATGCTACCATTATAAAGTTAGGTGGAAAACCATATGCAGACTTAGGTGGAGAAAAGAAAATGATATAAATGAGAAACAACACAGCAAAACAGCTGTCCTGTTGGCCTTTGTCCTAATGGATTGTTTCACATTTACATAGTGCTGTAATGTTCATTATACATAGTAGCTTTATCTGCTCTGCTTTTGCCCGGTAATCAGTACTTTCCTCTTTACTTGGATTGGTAAAGGTCACCTACTACTGCATTCCACAGTGACAAAGATGGAGTCCACTCAGAGCACTGCAATGGGACAGCTGTACCTGCTACAAATGTCTCATCCTCTCCATCCCGTATCACCAGGCAGAGGGGGTGGCCCCGGGGTGGCTCCAGTGACCCAGGGACCCTCCTCCAGTGGAGCAGACTGTTGTAGAATAGAATGTTTGCTTAGCTAGGTAAAGATGTGCTACATTTGTTTAACTATGTAAAGCTGTGTTGCTTTTGTTTATGCTGATCTGTTTAATTATGCAAAGATGTCTGTTGCTTTACCTTGCTTGTCTAAGGCACCTGACTGGTCTAATAAAAAGCTGACAGCCAATAGCTAGGCAGAGGAGGGACAGAAGGGGCTGATGGGCATAGAGAACAGCCAGCCAGCCACTGAGGAAGCAGGAAAGCAGGATGCACAGTACATAGTAGAGATAAGTGAGTCTCAGGGCAGCACATAAATTAATAGAAATAGGTTTTTTTTTTTAAAGCTAGCTAGAAACAAGCCTAAACTAAGGCCAAGTTTCATAATTAATAATAAGTCTCCATATCATGCTACAGCAGACAAGGAAACAAGAGTCATATATGGATGTTCAGAGACAAAGACAGTGCCTCAATTATTTTGTCAATATGATATAAGAGAGAGTTCTCAGGGATGAGGGAAGACAAGGCCTCCAGCAGATGGTCTGTAGGAAGTCTGTGGGATGTTTTCTTGATAAACGTTTTATGTTGCAGGGCCCAACCCAATGTGGATGGTGCCGTCCCTGGGCAGGCCCTAGTCCTAGGTTGAGGAGAAGCAGGTTGAGCAAGGTGCAAGGAGCAGGCCAGAGAGCAGTGTTTCTCCGTACTCCCTGCTTTGGTTCCCTGCCTCGAGTTTCTGTGCTAAATCCCTTCATGATGGTAAAACTTAAGGTGAAAGAAATCCTTTCCTTTCCAAGCTGCTTGTGGTCATGGTGTTTATCACAGCAACAGAAAGCAAAGTGGGACAGAAATACAGACGGCCATGCGCCAGCTAAACCTCCACTTCAAACCCTTCCCCAGCTCAGCCCCATGCGTGCCTGAGTTCCCAGAAATGGTCTACCTTCTACTCTCTGGCTCAGCCCCATGCACCTGAGTTCCCTGAAATGGTCTACCTTCTACTCTCTGGCTCAGCCCCATGCACCTAAGTTCCCAGAAATGGTCTACCTTCCACTCTCTGGCTCAGCCCCATGCGCCTGAGTTCCCTGAAATGGTCTACCTTCCACTCTCTGGCTCAGCCCCATGCGCCTGAGTTCCCTGAAATGGTCTACCTTCCACTCTCTGGCTCGTCTCTGCCACGCATAGGACTCGCGTCGTCACTGCACCAGAAAGGTCCCGTATGAAAACACTGATAGGAAGAGGAAGAGCAACAGAGGAGCTTCAGGGCTGTGAAAACTTCCTGGTAGGGAAGATTTGTCTGTCTTGGACTAGCCAGGCTGCCCTTTGCAGGAAGGGAAGCTAGGACAAATGCTACAATGCCCCAGTAACTCTGTGCAAAGCCATCAGGCATCTCAACAGTGAATGAGCACATTAGTGAAATATCAGAGCAACCTAATCGTAATTTCATGAAGTCTGTGTTCCCAACCAAACAGGGAGAGCCATGGGATGGAAAGTTGATTACCTGGAAACAGAGGTAATCAGCTGGATTTGTCTTACAGGACACACAATCTCAAGCAAGCTTATCTTTGTACATTTGTGGGTATACACCAGGGCCTATTTGTGAGGGCTAAGAGCAGGCAATTGCTCCATCTGAACACAGGCGTCTACTATGAAAGTGGGGAGCACAGCTCAGTCACCATAAGTTGTGAACTCCTCAGAGAAGGCAGCCTAAATCAGGTCACACACAGCATTCCAGCCATGCTTCTAAAATCCTAGTCAGGTGTTCTTTCTATTGCTCATCTATTGCATAAATGTCAGTATGGGAGGACTCAACAGATGAGGTAACAACCAAGATGCAGACACACACACACACACACACACACACACATACAGCAATTGTGTGGAGGGATGAAAAATAATATGGCCCTCCCATCAGGTCTTTGGGAGGCATTATTCAGAACTAGAGGAATACAGTGTGGTTAAAGGGTTTGAGTTAATTGCTCACAGAAGAAACTGTCATGTGAAACTGTGAGTTTGAGTCAGGCTGTCGGAGAAAGTTGTGAGATGAGCCACGCTTCTACCCTTCATCTAGTCTTCATACAGAGTGGTGACAGTCATCAACTGCGCTCATTCCTGAGGTTCCCAGAAGTCTGGAAGATGAACCTAATCTTACTTTCATAACCTTTATAAAGGGTAAAATGTTACTTTTCGATTAAAAATAGTTTTTGGAAGGTGCTACCACGATCAAAAGATTTAATTATTTAAGGTTGACAATGACACCAAAGCAGTCAGTGGAGGGTGAGTCCATTGGGTTTCTGCATGGGTTACAGTTTGGGGGCCATGGTTTCTATTTTTCTGAATCTCAAAAATATCGAACAACATGTCAAAAATGAGCCTTGCTGTCTTCAATCATTTTTTAAACACATCTTTGGGACCCAAATGTCAAAGGTTTAAGGCTCACTGTGGATCACAGGAACCCAGACAAGAGATGGCAAGTTGTCAGCGATCACAGAGTAATGAGCGGCACTTGCTCTAAAGCCGACCTTGTCCCTGTGGATCAGCACCACCAAATGGTACAACAGAGCGGCCAGCCAAGGAAACACTTTCAATAGGAAGGAAACCTGGTTCACTGCATGTTCGGATTTTAGTTTCACACTGTGTTCCATGGTTGCTTAAGTCTGTTTTGATGCAAACATATGCACACTTATTGTTTTCTTTTGTTTTGTTCATGCTTGAATAGGTGTAGTCAGGATCGCCCCTGTGTAGGCTGGCCTTGAACTTGTGATCCTCTGATCTATGTCAGCCTTTCTGCAACACAGAAATAGAATCCTTTGGGACTCCAGGTATGTGCCACCATGCTGGGGCCCAAATCTCTTTATGTTAAATGGCCACCACCCTATTCCCACTTTTGCCTTTTCTCTAGTGCCTACTATACCTCTGAAGTCGGTTCACTTTTTCTTGTTTGTTCTCTACTTCCCTGTGCAGCAAGGTCTCCATTGCTCACTGTGCACACCAGTGCCTACAGCCAGGCCTGGGGCTGGGAGGCAAAGGGCTTGTCTTGCAAGCAGGAGGATCTGAGTCTGATCCCTATAACTCAGAGAGTGAGAGAGACAGCTCATTAGGCAAAAGTGTTGGCCGAGCAGGCCTGAGCCTCAAGTTCCATACTGGAAACCCACAGAACCCAGAGAAACGCAGGACTGCGGTACTCTGCCCTGTGATCCCAGTACTCATCTGGTAGGTGTGGCAGGGCAGAGTCAGAAGTGTCACTTCTGCTCTTTGTAGCCAGCTTGAGTGGAATACGGAGTGGCAGAAAATAGAGACTCTGCTCCACCAGGGCACACGATGAGAATGGACTTCAGAGAGTTGTCTTTTGGCTGTGCCAAGTTTTCCTGTTTTTTTCTAAGATCATGTTTAGTGATCTTTGTGAAGACTTCTGAATTCCTAACTGCATTATTTACAAATGAAAAATTCAGCAAGAAAATGCCCTAATCTGAAGGGGGTTGGTGCCATGAACTCCATGGTGATGTCAGGGGTAGGGAGGGGCAATGGTTGAGTTCATAGCTGATGACAACACTCTTCTAAACTGATTGCATACATCACTTTTAAATTAATTGCACCTATTAACTCATTAGCCTAATAAATTTAGAGTTCGTTGAGAATTTCACACAATTGATTATATTCACCCCAACTCCTCCCCTGAACTCCTCTCAGATCTACCCACCTCCTAACCCCCCCCCACAAAAAACTTTGTGACCTTTTATCATTTAAAACGTAGTCAACTCCAATGTAGGTGTTGTTGACCTCCCAGGTCCCTACAAAAAACTTTGTGACCTTTTATCATTTAAAATGTAGTAAACTCCAATGTATTGTGTTGTTGACCTCCCAGGCGCTACACCCCTAAAGAAAATTGGCTCGCCTTCCCTCAGAAGCTCTTCTCAGTGTCGGCAGCTCATGAGGCAGCTGTCATTCCTGCTCCTATAAGTAACCCCTCACCCATATTCCTGTAAGTAACCCCAATTAAGCTCATTGGTTCACTAAGTTGGACTTTGGAGGTACCCGTACTTTGGTCTGTCCTGGGTTCCCTATCTGGGGTGAGTAGATGAGAGGTGTGTTTTGTCTCCCCAGGAAAAGTTTTGTCATAGGACACAGAGTTCCAATGATGAACAATCCCCGCCAAAGCCCTCCTTGGGGACCAGTGACTTCATTGGGCTTACTTACAGGAGCATTGGTGACCCTAAAGCAGCTGACCATCAGAAAGGTCTTACCCCAACACGAATGCTGATTTACCCAACCTTCCACACTCTGTAATCTAGCATCTCTACTGGGACAGAGCCAAGTGCAGTGAGGGCAAAATTCCATGGAAATGGTAGGAGATGCAGAGGGAAGGCCTGAATATCATCTTTTCTATCCCCTTCTTCTGAGGACAGTCAACAGCCTGATCTCGTGCACATGTCACAGCTATTCTGATGACTGACAGCTGTCACGTTAATCCTCACATTCTATAACAGGTTCTCTTCTTCACCCCAGCCACTGTCCTTGAGCCAGCCACCTGCCCACCCCTGGCCAAGACCTATACACTTGGCTGCCTCTCTCCAAATCATTTCTCAACCCAATCAAACTCCCTTCTAGACTCTGGAGAGCACCTTGGCTGCCCACAGCTATTCTTCCGCACTCACTGAAACAGTTTACTCCCTCCTGGGAGGGATTAGCCACTCTAAGACTTGATTCAAGACACACCCATAAATTACAATGCTCCAACTGTTTGCTCTTTCTAAATTCCTGAGCAGGATATTTACACATGAAAAGCTCACTAGAAACGGTGTGTTCTGAATGAGGCTTGAGGGAGATAAATCCTGGGGTGGTGTCTGAGTGGGGCAGCCCAAGTGTGTGTTTGTACACCTCCTTTTTCTTATAGCATAGAGACTTGCACTTCTATTATCAGAGCTTTGGGACCGGAACGGAAGTGCTGCAGGAAAGGTATTTCAGGAAGAACAATAGACAGGACTTGTCTTATGCCTCAAAGATGTGAAGAAGAGAAACTGCACCACTCTTTGGGTGCGATTACTTAAAATAGGCATTTTCTGGAAGGTAATCAATTTCTTCAATTTCTTGCTAGACGGTGATGTTCAACCCTCAACAAGAAAGGCTGGATTATGCGGTACCTTTACTCAACAACTGATGAATACGGCCCTAACCAAAACAGCGCAATTTAGGGCACGATTTGGATGCAGAATGCCTGGTTTACTACAGCCTAAGGTCAAACACCACGGGGAAGTCCTCGGAAAGTGGCAGTCATTCATTACGCGGCAAACTGGCCTTATGTTAGGCCTTACATCACAGAAAAATTTTGGAATAGCGATATTGACTCCCTGGTTTGTTGCTCTCTCAAGATTCGGACAATGCCAGGAGACCAAGCCAAGAGAGCTGAAAGCTTTTAGAATTCGGCCGACATCAACAGGTAACGTCCTCAGGTGGAAAAAACAACCAACCAACCAAAAAACGTTGAAGGAGATACAAGGCAAGGCCTACAGTCCGGGTGCTCACAGGAACCTGGTAGAGAGGGCCATGAAAATGTTGCAGGAATTTCACTGACTGGGGACTCACTTTGGGAACTGACCCCAAACCTCGGATCTGCACACCAGAACTCCAGTGAGGTCGCCATCGATCAAAGAACCACTCTCAGCCAATCTCTTAACCCAACACCTTCTTCCTGGCTGAGCCTACACTCTCCCCACCAGAGGGAGTCGTGGGCCCCATGGGCAATGGCGGCCTCAGTGTCCCAGCCAACTGCTAGGAAGCGGGCAGATTTTCAGAGAGCGTGGGTCGGGAAATAAATCCAGTCCGGGTTTTGACTGAACGGGGGGCCGGGAAGGCTGCGAGGACTGGAGCAGGGGGCGGGCGGCGGCGAAGACACCACACAAACAGCTCGCGCCCAGGACGCCTCG
>LOEQ01004377.1:47484-64144 GCA_001685075.1 Bramus lutescens | reverse complement strand
ACACACACACACACACACACACACACACACTCACACACACACGCACGTCATCCTTGAAACAAGAATTTAATTAATTAATTAATTAAATTGTGTTCCAGGGCAGCTTATATAGGATTCTCCTTGACTAATGGCCACACCCTAGTGCTCAGGATTTTTCAGTTGCAAGCCCACCAAAAGCCACTCCCCTACCATCAGGAACTCATGAGGGTCTCTTGCACAGAGCAGCTACAAACTTAAGGAAAACAAGCTGTTTATTCCGGGAGGCAAGGGGGTCATAGAAAATTCAGGGTCTGCAGGTCCGCAGTCCCCAACACCAGGTGGCAGTGCAAGACACCCATACCAGCACAACCAGCAGCAGCGTGGCCCTCAGATACCAACATGGTCTCAGGTAGTTAGTTGACCAGTGCCTGGGTGTCCACACAGCCCTCGGTGTAAAAAGAGCCATTGACATTGACACAGATCCCAGCTGTAGCAGGGTCATGGACCTAAACGTGGTCCTCAGCAGTAGTTTGGGCTGGGATGTCACCATGGCCTCAGATGGCAGTTCAGGCCACTCCAATGTGCAGAGCTGGCAGCTTGCCAAGACTTCTTATCAGCCAGGTCAGCTACCTGTGAGAGGAAACACCAGTGAAAGCACAGGAAATGATCAGCAGTAGGGCTGGGTTAGCACCCCCCCCCATCACTTAGTGTTTTCAGGGGCTGCTGGCTATAGGGTGAGAATCAGTGCAAGAGCGAGAGGAGTGGCCTAGGTCCCATAGCCTTCAGGTTACTCATTATGCCTGGGAGACTGTTTGTCTCATGTACTGATAGTTCTATAGAAGAGGCTGTGGAAGGGAACAGAAAGAATAAAAGCAGAATAGGATAGGTCCTCTCTATATGTGCTCAGGGCTCTTCATAGTGAACACTCCAAACACTGAAGGGGTGTGTGTGTGTGTGTGTGATGTGCATTTGCATGTAGTCATGGTGGCTAGAGGAGGGTGTCAAGTGCCCTGCCAAATCACTCTTGGCTCTGCTGTTACCTTGAGACAGAGTCTCACTGAACCTGGAGGAGGGCTGGTGGCCAGTGAGCCTGTGCAGTCCTTCTGCTCTGCCTCTCTCATCACCAGGGCTACTGTCACTGACTCAACACCGGGACCAAGAGCAGCTTCGGGGAGGAAAGGGTTTATTTCACTCACAGTTCATTATCGAAAACAGTGAGGGTTGTAACTGAACCCAGGCAGGAGCCTGAAGGCTGGAAACCATGGAGGAATGCTCCGCACTGGCTTTGTCCACTCTGCTTTGCTCAGCCTGTTTTCTTATAGGACCCAGGACCACCAGCCTAGTGGGTGGCACCACCCACAATGAACTTGGCCCTAATTAATCACTAATTAAGAAAATGCACTATAGGCTTTTCTACAGCACAGTAGTTTGGGAGCATTTTCTTAATTGGGGCTCCCTCCTCTCAGATGATTTCAGCGTCAAGTTGACAGAAAGCCACCCAGCACACAGGTGCAAGCCCAGCCCTGTCTGGCTTCTGTGTGGCTGCTAGAGACTTGAACGCAGTCCTTATGTCTGTTTATCAAGTACCGTTTCCTCTCTGAGCTGCCTTCTCAGCTCTCAAATCCTTACACAGTCTTAAAGCCAAAGGCAGGGAATATCCCAGTTTTATTCATCCAGGAACGGGTTTTAAACTATGATATTGTTGTCTCCACATACTCGTTCGAAAGCAGATTGTGTATGTGGGCATATGTCCATGTGTTCACGTGTATATGCTTGTGTTTGGAGGCCAGAGGGCATCTCAGATGGCATTCCTAACCACCTTTTTTGGTTCTTTTTTTTTTAAGATTGTATATTTTCCGTGCTTGCGTGTGTGTTCATTTGTGCATCACATGCGTGCAGTGTCCATGGAGGCCAGAAGAGGGTGCTGGATCCTTTAGAAATGGAATTAAAGGTGGTTGTGAATTGCCTTGTGAGTGCTGGGAACCTAGCTGTGAGCCTCCGAAGAACAAGGAGTGCTCCTAACTGCTGAGTTCTCCCAAGCCGATTTGTTTAGTCTTTTCCTCAGGGGAACTGGGATTTACCCTTAGGCTCCACTGTTGGCTGTTCAGCAAGTTCTCCTATCCTCCTCCCCGCAGAGCTGGCATTACAAGCTCGCATCACCATGCCTGGCTCCTTCCATGGCTTCTTGGAATGGAACGCAGGTCCTCATGCTGTGTGGCAAGAGCTTCACTGACTGAGCCTTCTCTCCAGCCCTCAGTAGCAAACTTTTCAAGCTTAAAATCTCCAAAATGAGGTAAAATGATGATAATTTTATTTTAAAATGTGGTGGTTCTTGCCTCAGGTTTTCAACGTGTTTGGATTCTGACACCACAGTGAGTTGGTAAAGTCATTGCTCTCTCTGTTGGGAAGGTGTTTATAACACAGATGAGTTTTAATGGAGATCAAAACCATCCGTGGCAATGGCTATCACACACACACACACACACACATGGTGAGAGGGGTAGGAAGAGGGACAGGAAAGGAATGTGCCATGGTCACAAACTTTATGTGTAATAGTTTCCTCTGAGATGGAGGAAGTTGTTGAGGGTCCCTCCTACAGGGAAAGGAGATAACTCAAAATAGCTTCAGGAAGTCCCTGGAACTGCCATTTTCTCTGGGTCCACCTCTGCCAGAGTAAGCCATAAAAGCTGAGGGTGCCCTAAGACAAGCCAAGCTTCACAGAAGACTTGCAGAAAACAGCTGAGGTATCTGGGACAGGTTTAGACCAGAGTCATCCGGAAAGGACACTCTCCGAGGTGTTGAGTGCCTGCAGTGTGCTCCCTGTTTCCAGCTTTTGTGACCTGTCACTCATGCTGGGATGGGCTTTGGCAATGCAGCTGTATCTAATCCCTAACCCATTTCCTGTAAATAACACCAGGAAAACTCATTGGTTCACCAAGGTGGGCTTTGCTGGTATCTGTGCTTCAGTCTGTCCCAGGCTGCCTATCTGGAGTGAGGAGACGTATGTGTTGTGTCTACTTGGGAAGTTTTGTCACATGACATTGTACACACACAGAGCACTGTTACCCTATTTTGCCTATAATACCTACTGAAAATATTTGTCTTGAGTGACAACTTTTCAGGCAAAGACCTTTTTCAAAGGTCTACCAAAAAAACCAATCTTTATTCCTAACCATCTCTGGGAAGAGGAGACTGGTGTATATGCAGGTTGGAATAAATATTCAAGCTTTAGAACTTTCCCCTTCGAAATCTCTTATACAATGTCTTTGAGGAATTCATTGAAAGTGATCTTTAATAAGGAAATTGGGAGGTGTTTTAGCTGGGAATTAATGCATTAACATACTGTGAAATCATGTTGCACAAAGACACAGAAGGTGTTTATGTATAGTCTGTCACTCGTCTGTTGCGCTCCTGGAAGAATGTATGTGTTTCCGACTGTAGATAACTTATTTGCCTTTTGAAGCCAGAGCGTAGAGTATGAATTAACGCATATTTCACTTCTTCTGGTAGATAACCTTGAGGTGGCTAACACATTTGTTAAAGGCTTCAACTTGTTTAAAACTGCATGGCCTTTGACATTCATAAACACATTAATCATTTGCTCGTGGAGGGCTGTGTGATAAGTATTTGGCAGGCAACCAGCTGTCATTTGCATACTCGGGCTATTAAGAGTCCCATGTTTGTACTTTTCAGGAGACTGTGGGTGTAGGAAATCTGTAAAGCTACCCAAGAAATCCCTCTCCCAACAATGTCCATTGGTAGTACTAAGTGAAACAAAGTCCTCTGGAACCTCTTAACTCATACCCTACTAAAAGTACCACATTTATAATAAAATGTATTTCCTACAGTTCTGAGAATTGGGGAGTACAAGCCTGAGGGGACACATATAATGAGAGCCTGCTTTCTGTGTCATCATGTGGGTGGCGAATGTTAAAGTTGGCCTGGATAAGAAAGCCTACCAGATCCAGAGAGTGGCTTTAGTCACCCATAATCCAGCCACTATTTGGTACCATCACAGAGACAAGCAGCTTCAGCATAGGTTTTGGAGGGACGTTCAAAGCATAGGTTCCTGTTTATAAAAGCTGCTTACTAAGTCAGGTAATAGGTGCAAAATATGAAAAATACCAGTGGAGAATCAACTCTGTGTTGTTGGTGGTGATGCACAGGTGCCAGTGACGAAGTTGAACTGTCTTCTGGCTGTGATGAGACCAGGATATCACAGGTGAGACTGTGAATACCGTGTTTCCTGGCTGGTGGGCTCGTCCTCTCTGAAGGAACCGTAATATCCCACGGATTTGATGGTGGTGAGGAGCACACAGGGACAGAGTAAGGCGGGTTCCCCTCCTGTTTCTGCTCAGAGCCACCGCCTACTGTAGTGCTTGTTCCCTGAGTGTAGTGAGTTCAAGTGGGGGTGGGGGGTGTGGATGGTGGCTAGAGACCTTGGTGTCCTCATTGGATTTCCTCAAGGCAGAAGCTCTTACGACAGTGAAGTTAGCTTTAGTTTATCATCTGCTTTCGTTGCTCTTTCTTCTTTTTCCTGTCTTCTTTCTTCCTGTCTGTCTTTCTCTTTCCCTCTTTTCCTCTCTTTCCCTCCCTCTTCCCTCCCCTCCCTCCCTCTCTCTTCCCTCCTCTTCCCGACAGGGTCTCACTATGTAGTGTTGGCTTTTATTATTATTTCTGCTAAGGGCTCATTTCCAGCTCCAGGCTCTCAGGCCCTACCTGCTTTAGCTATACTCTTCATTCCCTCTAAACTCAGCCCGTTTCTGTGTTTACGATTCTTGTTACCTCTGAGCATGTGTGAGTTGCCATTACTCTTGCTTCTTCATTAGTCACCCCTGTCAGAAGCCCATTCTTGGTTCTTTATTACACGAGCGTTCTTGTTCACTGACTGCCATTCAGTCCTTTCAGTTATCATCCTTGGTGTGTAGGAGAGAAGCAGACTTTGAACAAAGAGATATTAAAACACTGACAAGAACCCCTCCCAGGTCAGTCTGCAGGTTTGATTCCAGCCCTGGGATCTGTAGCAAATAGACTCCTTCCCTGAGATCTGGTGTAGCCAGGCTGCTGGGCTAATGACAAATGTGACACAGGTTTCTGGAGTCATTCCTAGACTGGGATCTGGGTTCTCCTGGGGCTCTTTCCAATACCTTAAATTCATATCAAGGATTTCATGCCACTACTTAAATTGTGTGTTTAAGTCAAGTTTAGTATTTATAACCAAGAAATGGTTTTTAGCAACATTTGATTCAGTATCGAAGTTAAAAAGTCAATTTTATGTGGCTCTCAGTAGCATTTGGTTTGTTGGAAATGAAGAATAGAGGTGGGGTGAGTAGCCGGGGTATTTGGAGTGGAAACCTACGATGACAATAGAAGGGACAGACATACATAGATTGAAATATGTTAGAGAGTGGACAGAAGAGCTGCAAAGGAAGAACAATCCAGAATGTACGGCATGTGGCAAATATGGCAGATTGGCTCATTCGACCCTTCTACTACCCCTCTGTAATATCTTCCTCTGTTGCTGTGGCTGCGATTTCTCAGAGTTCCTTACAGCTACAGTTGTTTATGTGACTTGGGCTCTACCAAGGTGATGTACTTCTGTGAAGCCTGTGACAACATGCTCACGTAAGGCAGTGATTCAGGATCATCTGTGGCAAAGTGTGAGCTCTTGGTCCCTGTTGTCATAGTAGTTGAGTGGTGGGGGCTTCAGACTTGCGGTAGGTTTCGACTTTGCTCCTGCTTCTGTGCAGTTATAATATTGAACATCCTGGCATGCTCCCTCAGTTTGTAGCAGGAACTGCCAATAATCTTTAGGCTTGAACTAGCTAGGTGTTGCCTGCAAACAAGAAGTGGGGCTACTCATTGCTCTTGCAGAGCCAAGAAAACGAAGCCTCACAGAAGCTAATTGTGTATAATATTGACAAGAACAATGACTGAAAGCTGTTTACTATTAAACTTAGTGGTAAATAATAACTTGATACTCTAGCAAAAATACATTTGATGTTGTTGTTGCTTTGGAAGAAGTATGAATTGGAGTAAGGAGGAAAGAGAAAGCAGTGAAGAAAAAGCAGGTTGAGGTGATGACCGTGGGTAACTTGATCATACTGAGACTAGAGCTGAGGAGATAACCGTGGGTAACTTGATCATACTGAGCCTAGAGCTGAGGAGATGACCGTGGGTAACTTGATCATACGGGGCCTAGAGCTGAGGGACAGTGGATGAGCAGAATGAAGTCAAAGGAAGCTAGTATAAGATGTAGGCACATGTTTGATTGCCAGTGAGAAGAGTCTTGAAGGGAGATCTTAAAGAGAGTACATGGTGAAACACCTCAGTCAGCCACCATTCTTCCTTCTGCCTTGGTCTCAACTATGGCATTTGGGTAGAATGCTCCTCTTAGGAATTCTGAGATTGCTGTTGATACATGTTAGGCAAATTTTAATGGAGTGTCTTTGATTAGATTTGGTAACCATAGCTATACAGCTCCCACTATGGCTATCTCGCTGTCCTCTGAATTCATTAAGCAAGGTGGATATAGATAGGGTTGCTATAATTTTCGACTCATTTTTTACAGATCTTCCCTTTTAGCCCCATTGTTTTATTACCTTCATTTAATGATATTAGCCAACATTTATAAACTAGTGTGTGCTAGATAAAAGTTGATGATGAGGCTGGGCGGTGGTGGTGGTGCACCCATTTAATCCCAGCACTCAGGAGGCAGAAGCAGATGGACCTCTGTGAGTTCAAGGCCAGCCTGGTCTACAGAGACAGCCAGGATTGTTAACACAGAGCTACCCTGTCTCAAAAGAATAAAACAAACCAACCAAACCAAAAGTAGATGATGAGCCCGGGATGCAGTACCGAGGAAAATGTCCTCTGTCACCTGGTTTTCTGAACACCGAGAGAAGAAGAAATAAACATATTTCATCCCAGCTTCACAGATTTGCATATTTATTCTGGCTGGTTTAGCAATTCGAAGTCCCAGGGAAGAAGGCAGAATCTCCCATTTTTTCTTTTTCCTTTGGCTGAGTTAGGGAATCCCACCCAGGTTCTCATTTACACTATGTGCGAGCTCTGCCACCAAGCCACACCCCAATCCGGAGCCCTCCATTTCATCCTGAGGCCTTCATCCACCTATTTAGCTAGGGAGCAGAAGGCTCCGCTTTTAAGTCTCTCTCTGTATGAAGTCTGTTAAAGTCAGAGATGTAGCCCGCTCAGTTTCCCATCTGCTCTGTTCTACACACTCAGACCTGTATTGTAGAGCATTGCATTCATGATGAACAGATACACAAATTTATTCTAATGTGTATTGTCTGCTTCCTTGAATACACTAGCTGCATTGATTAACAGATTTTATTTAGTCATCTGTTCAGCTAGTAAAACACTCAACTGTGAGTGAAGTGCAGAAGCCAAGCTAAATGTGAATTCATTAGCTTCAGTTTCATTTGTTTGCTGCCCAAAGAGATGGTAGGCTGTACCTGAAAGGTAGTGTGCACTGAAAGAGGAAACCTTAGAAACTCACATTCTCTTTTACTTAACTCTTGCTTCTAATATGGTCTGCAAGTTTTAAAATGGCAAGGCCCTAAGAACCCTGCGGGAATTTGAAAGAGTCTGTTTCTAGTTCTTTATGGGAATGGACATTTAAGCCAGGGCAAGCTGCGTGCTAGGCAAACACTACCTCGGAACTAGATGCCCCACCCTCTTAATTTTGACTGATTGATTGATTGTGATAGAGTCTCACTGTGTAGCTCTAGCAGGCCTGGAATTCACCATGTAGACCAGGCTGCCCTCACTGGGAGCCAGCTTCTGCCTCTTGAGTGTTGAGGTTAAAAGTATTCACAACTACACCTAGGTTTTCAGACCTCTTTAAAAGTAAAACAAGCAAACAAAAACCTTATTTTGAGAAATGGTCTTTCGAAGTTACTCAGGCTATGGCCACGGCAGGTCTTGAACTATAATTTTCCTTCCTAAGCCTCTGAAATAGCTGGGGTTTATAGGCCTATACCGCCAGGCCCATCTTATTGCCAAATAAATTAAACTGGATTAGCCCAGCTTTTTGTTTTGAAGAAGTTGAAACCAGCTCATCCCTCCACCCCCTTTAAGGGAGGCAGTCTGAGTAGGTTGGAAATTTCGAGAGTCAGGGGATCAGACCCAGACATAGCCAGGGATTCAGAGGGTGTCAGGAGTCCTGCCACTGTCTGTCTGTTCTTTGTGCTCCTGTCTGTCTGTCCCTCCTTCTTCCCCCTTCTTGGTCCCTGTGCAGCACCTGCCCCCAAATAACTTCAGCTGTCAAGTTGACACAAATCTAGAGTCACCTGGGAAGAAGGAGCCTCAGTTTGAAGACTTGCCCAGATCAGGTTGGCCCATGGCCATGTCTGTGAGGCATTTTCTTAATTGCTAATTGATGCAGGATGGTGTAGCCCATTGTGGGTGGTGCCATCCCTAAGCAGGCTGGGCTGTGGAAGAGGTAGCTGGCCAAGTCCAGGGAAACCAGGCAGTAGAGAGCATTCCTCCTTGCCCGGGTGTCTTTCCCTTCTGCCTAAGCTCCCGCCCTGGCTTCCCTCTGTGATGAGTTGAGTACTCTTTCCTCTGCATTCCTAGCTTTTGGTCATTGTGTCTGCCACAGTAGCAGAGAGCACACTAGGACAGGCTCCCTCCTGCACTTCCCCCTGCTGCTGCCTCCTCTTGACTCCCTGGATTGTTTCCTGTGGAGATCTAGGCTACTCTTCTGTCTTCTATTGGTAGTTAATTAAAATTGGAGTCTGGGTCTCTTCATTTGGCTCTGTATGTTTGCATTGAGAGAAATTTTACAATGCTCTTAGTATTCCATAGGCCCTCAGTTCAAGTTCTAGTACCAAAGGGCAGAGTGGGGACTGCTTTTCCTTTTTATTTATGTGCATCAGGATGGTGCATTGTGAAATCCTCTAATCTCAGCACTCAGGAGGCAGAGGCAGATGGATCTCTGAGTTTGAGGCCAGCCTGGTCAATCGAGCAAGTTCTAGGGCGGCTAGCCAAGGCTACACAAAATCTGTCTTGAAAAAAATCAAAACAAAATAAAGTAATATATTCGTCAGTGCATTGTTTAGCCTCTGAAATGTGTGTCTTCGTTGGGTGATCTCATCTCTAAGATGTGTCTTTATATACGCCAGCTGCAAATGTCAGTTTGGCTTTTGAAACTCTAATCCTGCCTCAATTCTCTGAATTTTCTCCCTAACTGTATTCATGCCTAGTGGGACTAGAGCCCACAGGGCGGAGCTCAGACTAGCAGCCAAGGAGAAGAAGGTGCTCTGGGGAGAGAGGCGTGGTCTTCCCAGGGCTCTGTAAGTTTGTGATCTCCAGAAGGGCTCTACTGATGTGATGGGGTTCTGCGGGCTTCAGGGAGAAGAGGTAACTGTGTCCCTGCTCCCTGGGAATGGCACTGACTGTCTGCCAGCAAAGCTCCATAGCCATCTGTAGACAGATTGGTGAAGACTGACTGCCCCTCAGTAAAAGTGTGGCCTCTATTTCTTTGAAAAGGTGTTTATAAAAAATTTAGATGTCTACGTAGGGCATAAAGTAGCCCCCGTCAAATAAGAATGAGAGACGTCTAGATGGCTTTTATCATCATTAATTTGATTATTGATTGCTAATGTTAGACTACATGTGGGAAGAATGTTAACCAGAAACAGGCAGGCAGAAGAGTTGGGGGGGCATACCTGGGGTTCCCATGTGCCCTAAGCATCTCACACTGGATGATGGGATCATTACTCCCCAGGACTTTGAAGTTTTGTAATATTATAAAATTATAAAATAATTATAAAAGAATTCCTTGTTCTGGAATTATGCCCTCATACCTCTCAGAAGGTTTGTTCTGAGTTAACCCACGGATACCTGTAGAAAGAAGGTTGAGAATTCTGTAGTTTAACCACCAAACAGACTCCTATTTTGTATCAATTCTAAAAGGGGTTGCAGCTCCAGAGATGAAGTCCTCCATGAGATGAAGCTGAAACTTAGAGAAGGAAAAGTATGGTGGCAGCTGTTATGTGGCATTCACAGCCGCTCTCTCACAGGCCGCCGTGGACTTTGTCTGTGGGCTGCTGTGTGCTCTGCCCTCACTAGAGCTCCACTGGCTTATCCTACAAGGGCAGAAGGCCCTACTTCAGACTCTCCTAGTCCTAGGAACAGTCTGCCCCTAAAGCAAACAAATTCCTGCTGTTCTCTCCTCACAGACCTGTTCTATAAGAGCAGCCCTGACCCTAAGTGCACAGCGTTCCTTAGGCTATAATACAATGAGAATGCTGTAATCAGTAAGGTAAGACAGAGCAGAGCCCGTATGTAAGTGGGAGGGTTGTATTGCAATTTTCAACAGGACAGATTTGAATAAAGACAGAAAGGGTGAGGGAGCCTTTGGTCTTAGAAGAAGGATACCTTTTTAGGAAGTTGGAACAGCAGTGCAAAGCCACACCCACGCACTGGTGTGGCTGTGTGCTCAGGCCAGTACGTTGTCACAGTGTGATGGTCAGGCTCGTTACTGTAACACAGCACCTCAGAGAATCAAGTTTCTTTCTTTGAAACCAGCTCTTGCTATGTTCCCCAGGTTGGCCTAGGACTTCCATTTTCCTTCTGTATCCTCCTGGGTGCTGGGGTTTCAGGTGTATACACCATGTCCCGTGAGTGCAAAGATTTAGCTTTCTTTACAGATTTGGAGATAACAGTCTGTGTTTGGGAGTGTGTGGTGAGAGAGGGAAGCCTCTTAACATGGTGCAGGAATGGGCTAGGAACAACAGGAAGGCCCAGGGACCAACTTGACCTTCAAGGGCATCCTCCAGTGAAGACCTTTCCTGAGACTGCACACTTTCCTAGCAGAGCCATCTAGGGACCAAGCCTTTACGTATGGGCCTTTGCAGGGCCAGCAGAGATCTGAATGATAGCAGGGGTGGAGGTGAGCGTGGAGGGGGGGTAGGAAGTCAGAAACGTAGCTCACATGACCACCACTGTAAGGAGTTGGTTTTTATTCATTCTGGGGACAATGGGGAGCAACTGGAGTGTTCTGAGCCAGGATAAATGGGAACTGTTTAAGCCTGACTTAGGGCAAAGATGAAAGCAGAGTTGTAGGGACAGCTGTGCATATCCTGGCAGGACCCAGTGGCTGCCTGATTGAGTGGTGATTGTGGAGATGGCGGGATGTAACTCTCTTCTAGACATTCTGAAAAACAAGTCCTTGGGACTGCTGCGGGAGTGCCTGTGGTTGGTTCATTTAAACTGAGTTAAGTAAAGTGGGTAGATTATCATTTAATGTGGCAAGTTCAAATTTCCTCATTACAAAGTTTAACAAGGTTGACCCATAGGGATACTGATTTACCCTTTGTCCTTATAGTTGATGGAAAAGATAAACAGATGAAGTTAGCTGAGCTTGGATTTAACATTGGGCTTCACAGGAATGGTTTTGTTTGGTGTTGCTGTTTTTGCTTTTGTATTTCTGTTCAAGGCAAGGATCTTAAAAAAAAACCCACAACACCCCAAATTGTGTGTTCTCTCTTGCATAATGTTGATAGAAGGCCTGAAGCGTAGCCAGGTCTTCCACTAGAGCCCTGTGCCTTAACTTTCCATCCTAAATGTGTTGCTGACTAATCTCCGATTAAGCAAGCCAAGTCATGCTTCCCTGGATATTAAACTGCCAGAGTATTAAAGTGAACGCACCTGATAGTAAACTGGGTACTAGCAACGTTAATTACTGAGACTGGGTATGTGATTCCTAACCTGTCAGAGGGTTCCAGCCTTGTCCCTCAGTTTGGCTCCTGATGCTGTAGGCACTGCCACTGGACCAGCCTGGTTATTGTAGGTCATTTATTCTGTCTCCATGTAGAGCAAGCAACAGAGATGTAGAGGTCCCAGGGACTAATAGAATCAAGGGCTAGTAATTGGAAGCAATTGTTTTTAAGTTGGTTTTACTAGAGATATTCATGAGAACTGGGTGAATTTACCATCTAACTTATTTTTCTGTGTACCCAGCATGAAATTTGAAAAATTAACTCTGAAGTAAGAGAATAGAGGTGTGTTGGCTATTTTTAGAGGTAATGTTTATCAATTCTCTTACGACTCTGATAAATCTTTCTTTGAATTTTACTAGGATGCTTATTTGGTCTTCGAAGACTTTATTTTTGTGTGTCTGAGAATTTGCCTGGATGTTGCTTATGCACCGTATGCTGGCTGGTGCCTGCAGAGGACAGGAGGAGGAAGTGGCCTTAAAGACAGCTGTTAACTGCCCTGCTGGCATGGGGCACTAAACCAGCTCCTCCGAAAGAGCAGTGAAGTGCCCTTCGCCACTGAACCAGCTCTCCGCTCAGTAGTAACATTTTCAGAGCAACAGAATTCATTCTGTTGTTAGTAGAAACTTTTTTGTGTCATCAGCAGGCACTAAACATGTAAACTGTATGTTATGGAACAAAGTTCTAGAATTAAATTCAAATATATCACCTGTATTTGGAAATAGGAAGAACTTTCTTACGACATTTGCCAGGATGACCTTGTGACTTTCTTAAGAAAATTGGGGGTGCTAAGAGTTGATAGGGACCACTCACATGCCTTCATTGCCTGTTCCCCAACAGTGCTTACCTTGTGGGTTGAACTTCATGCTGTTTCTCAACATTTCTGACACACTTTCTTACTACTCAGAAAGTCAGGGCAGCTGGGTCAGCTTTCTACAGATTATTCCTGGAAATCCGGCTGCTCTCCAGAGCAGGCTCCTCAGTTGACTGGGTGGAGATGAGTAACAGGAACTTCAAGTTGACACATACTTTTTGGCATCTCCTACTATAATACACGTGGAGGGAGCATGTCCGGAGAAAAACTGCCTTGCCCTTGGGTCAGTATCAGCAACTGTGCTCCTTCATGACAGGTCGTTAGCATTTCTTTGGAGGCCAGATAAACTTTTTTGCTTCAGTACCCACTAAGGGGACAGCATTTACAGGTATCCAAGACTTAAACAGATGCTGTGAACTTCTTGTTAAAAAAAAAAAAAACAACTACAATTCCCTCAAGTGCGTCCTATTTATGCATGCGCTGATTATCTTCTTCAGAACAAAAGCTCTTCACTGGAGTAAAGATTCTGAGTTATTTATCAGTTGGTAATTGGTAGTATTCTCACATAATTGAACATTGAAACTTTGTTCTCTTGCAAGAAATTACCCTGGGTAATATGGGTCTATGATGTGTGTGGAGGGGTTCTGGGTTGGGGGAAGGAGGGCTGGAGAGCTCGCGATCACTGAGTGGTAACCATAGCTGAGGGCACTAGTGGGCAGGGGACCTGAGAGTGCCAGGGGGTGCATTATTAGAAGTAATTTATTGTTCTGTTAAGCCATACTTACACCCTAATCATAGAAAACTAGTAGAAGAAAAATACTGTGTAAATGTTAGATTCTTAATAATTATGAAAATGTCTTTTCATTGTAGGGTAATACAAGTTTTAAAATACCAAATTACATGTGGATACTAAAAACTATAAACATGATAGAACACTTGGTCTGTCTACATATCTGCTACCAATGAACACATTTGTTAACATTTAAAATACCCTTTTGAAAGGATTTCTTCACTTACCTATACATATTCCTCTTCTCTGAGATCACATTATACAAAATCATTTGTAATACCCTTCTTATGGCCAGTATATAATTTCTCTCCATGCATTTATTTGTGCATATTTGACTGATAATGTATTGATAATTATTTAACTTTTTAATACTGTGAGCATTTTTGTGATAAATATCTTTGTGTTCCTTTTTTATTTTCTCTCTCTATTGAAATGTAGAGTTGCTATATTGGTCCACAGATTTTGCTTCATTACTCCAGGTCAGTCTTCTAAACTTTGTATGTTCCTATCTATACTATTTCAGAGTTCTGCTCGCTCTCACATTAGAAAGCAGAAAGCAGAGCGAGGGACGAAGCTCAGAGGTGTGCTCGCTCGCCTAACATGCTCAAGGCTCTCTGACTTTGATTCTCAGCACCACAGAAACTAGGTGTGGGGGTGCAGACCTGAAATCCTAGCACCTGGAAGGTGGAGGAGGGAAATGAGCCCTTTAAGGTCATTCCTAGCTACAGTACAAGTTGGAGGCTAGCCTGGGATGGTATCTTATCTCAAAATACCAAACAAATAAAAATCCTTAAACCAGAATGAAGCAGTGCAAAGCAGAGGGAATTATTCTTACAATTTTTGTGGATTTCATAAGCAATAAAGCCTACTTCATTACTTTATTTTTCTGTTTATAAAATAAAAATCTTATGATCTTATTACTTTAAAATTATCTATGTCTCTTTGTATATATGTGTACCTTGTTTTATATTAAATAAATGAGCCCTTGAGGCCCATGTCATCTTCAGTTCCCTGAGATATATGTGTTATCATTTATAAGATGGGGTAACCCAAAACCTCAGCAGGTCCCCTGGGGAGACTGCTTTGAAGACAGACAGATAGATATGCCATGCAGAGAGAGCTTGGGTATAGAGTTTATTTAGTGGGTTATGGGGGGAGGGGAAAGGAAGAAGAAAGAGAGGCAGAAGCTGCCTCTCCAGGAGGATGGACAGAGAGAGGAGGCTGAAGAGGAGGCAGAAGATCCTCTTGCCTCAGTGGAAAGAGGAGATTGGGAGTAGGCGGGGCTTGTCTCTTAAAGGGACAGGGTACCCAGGTAACAGGCCAGGCCAGAAGATTGCAACAATATGGCTTTGAGCATACTTGTTTTGTCCATTAAAGTCAGAGAAATCATGTCCATTGTGGGCTGTAGCTTATATGTGTTTCTCAGTAGGTGGGACCCTAATGTGTTACCTTTATTAGAGTGTGGATGCATTTGATGCCCACTGTGTGGGGGTGTCGTGCTTGCTCACTGTTAAAATTCAGATGGTTTGATTAAGCAGTTCCCTTCAAAACAGTCTTCCTACATTCTTAGACAAGCACATAAAGACACATGCATGGGATGCTCATTACTTTTAATAATTTAAAAGAATCAAAAAGTACATTAACATTAATGAGGAAACTAATAAAAAGACATTGTATAAAATGATAGTGTTCAAAATACAGACATATACTTCTGCAGAGATGGCCAGGACAGATTGTCTGGCCAGTCAGGCTGTCTGCATAACTGCGCACATGCCTCAGCTCTCCGTGTAGTTTCTGTGGATACACAGGTAGTTACCGCACTGTAGGCAATTGAGGTTTTGTGGTAAGTGTTAAAAGCTCTTCTCTGAAGGCATGGGCTGGTTGGGCAATGTGAGGAGGATTGGGGAAGAATGAGCTTTTCCTTATATGCATTTTAATTGAAGTCTTAATAGGCATTTATTTTATGGGAAACAAGCAATGAAATGTGGGAAACAAGAAATGAAAAGGACATTTCAGTGCTATAGAAACTTTCAGCACTTTAAATGTTACAATGTGGCAAGTGGCTCCTGGTGTCCCTGTGCCTACTAAACTCAGTGCTTCCTGGAAACACAGCTGGATGTGAAGATTTATTGTGGATACAAAGTGCTTTATTCAGTCTGGTAGGGAAGAGGAAGGAAGCAGGAACAGAAGAGAGGGGAGGCTCAGGTGGGTACCACACTCTGGCTAGCTCTGGAGGATCCAGGATGTTGCTTTCAGAGAAGCCCTCCCAGGCCTGTAGAAGAGCCTGCACTCACACACAGCTTTACACGCAGCTTGTCTTCACCACTGAGCCAGACCATCTTGTTACTCTTCTAGTTCACTAGTGACATTTTAAGATGTGGTACCCTGAATCAGATACTTCGGGTGGATTGTCCCTCATCTGAAATGCTTGGGGCTAAAAGTTTAGAATATTTTCATATACATAGTGAGATATCACAGGCAGGTCTCAAGTCCAAACATAGAGCTCTTTTCCAGTTTATGTTTGTTTTATGCACATGGCTGAAGACGTTTTATAACACCTATGTAACTGTACTCGAAGCACAACTTGCTGGTGTACCGTTTTCTGTCTGATATCATGTCAGTGCTGATAAACTTGTGAGAACTGGAACATTTTGGCGGGGGATTGGATTTCTGGGCTAGGGATGCCCAGTCTGTTACCCTCCACATGAAACAGCCCTTTCTAGGGAACACTGCCCTTAAACATCTACACAACAGATGTTCCAAAACCTCTTCTCTGTATTTTCCCTTAGAATTACTCCCTCCATCTTGCTGTTTCCCCACCCTTACCGTCTCCCAGGTTTCCATCCTGGGAGCTTTACCTGTATGCTTCTTCCTTCCTCCTCAGATGCTTCTTAAAACTGTTTGTGGGTCAGTGACTCTCTTACAGAGGAAATTCTTGCCCGTCTCTCAGGTTTCTGCTGCAGGAGTGCATTAGTGTAGGGAATCAGATTATGGCCTGTGTTGCCCGTCCTCACGTGTGATGTCCTCCTTGCCCACTAGTTTTTAACATGCTGAAAGGGAAAGGAAAAAAAAAAACTAAACATTTGGATAACTTTAGGTTTCCCTGGATGAGTGTTTAAGGCATTTCCTGTAGTTAACCATTCAGATATGGTGATGGTGGTGAACTAGGAGGTGTCAGAACTATCGCAGGCTCGAGCAAGATAAGCAGGCATCTATTTTTGAGGGACCACATCACCTGAATCCTGCTACCTAACCCTTCTGGAAGCAACTGTTGTGTCTACCCATTTGTAGCCACTTGTGGATACTTCAGAGCCTCTACCCACCCTTCCTTGG
>LOEQ01004377.1:33708-47421 GCA_001685075.1 Bramus lutescens | reverse complement strand
CAGCCATCTTTTGCTGCTGAGCTCGACCTGCTGGTTCTTCTCCTTTTGCTACTGCTGGCTTCTCTCCACCCAGATTTTATTTCTTACTGTTGTTTCTGGCTGCCATCTGTCATTATTTGCCTGTTTAGAGCCATAGCATATAGTGACTTCTCAGATGGTATCATTTCCATTGAGAGAATATTGGCTTTGTATTTTTGAGTCACCTAATTAACTGGCCTTGCAGAGCCCCAGGAACACAGGAGCTGTGAAAACACGGTGGAAATGTGTGTTTGAGCAGATGAAGTACAAAAGGTTTCTTTCCAGGTGAATGAATCAGAAAATGGCCTTCTTGCCCAGATGAGAAAGCTTAGAGACCCTAGTTTGAATGGGACTAGATTTTAGACATAGTGGGGTATAACTATGCTGCTGCTTGTAGCAGGGTTTAAAAGTATACATACGTAACAACAGACTACTGTACTTTATGGCTACACTTTGCCTCACAAGTTCCAAACTTGTGGTCTAGGGGTTCTGGGATGTAGTCCTTTCTACACCACCGCTGGTTTGGTTGTCCTCTGTGGTTCCTTCGAATCAGTGTGATCATAGCATTGATCTCATTGTAGAATGTAGGTCAGTGGGTTTTAATGAATTTATCGCTGAGCGGACATTACCATGGTCTTTTTGTCGAGCATTCCCACCACTTCGTGAGGATCCCTCGCTCCCACTACCAGCCCCAGACAGGCGTCCGTCATTGCTCAGCCGTCAGTCACAGTAGCTAGTGCAGCATCTCTTCCTGTTAGTGCTTTAACAGCTCTTTTGTAGTTATTTTTGGTCTTTTGATCATTTTTAATAATTTTTTAAACAAGGACTTTGGGATTAGTTGCCTGTGGAATTCATTCTGTTTCTGGAATTTGTGCTTACTACCGGGAGTTTTTGTTCAGGAAGCATTTTAGATTGATAGCCTACATTGTAGAATATTATTGCTCTCTGTTTTCCTATATATTCTTGGCCAAGAGCATAGCATATAGTTATTACATCATTGCTACAGGAAATTTATTCTGCTTGTATTTATATGCCTCAGATATTTCTCTAAATTTGCGAGGCAAAAAGCCACGTCTTCAGTCTTTCACTGTTAGAGCTTTCGTGGGAGCCGTTTAGTCAGTTCAGTTGTCCCAGGGGAGGCATGGCTTATCCTGTTTCAGCTTAAGACTGTTGACTTGGAACACCATTACTGTTCAATCCGTGTGGTACCTGGCTTTCAGGAGACACTATTGGTAATCATGCACACCAAGGCCTCTACTTCTTTTTGGTTAACTGGATTCTAAAGTCTCCTGTGGCAACACAAGCTGGGAACAGGCCACTACAGAAGCAAATACCACCTTCCTGTCACCCACCCTGTCAAGGCAGAAAGGTTTATGTAGACTATTGATTAGTGACATTTAGAATCTTTGTAACTCATTTACTTTCTCAACTATAATTTTTTAATTCTTCTCTCATTTATTACATTCCAACCATAGTTTCCCTTCCTCCAGTTTCTCACCCCCAATCTGCCCTCTCCGCCAGAATCACCCTCTCTCTGTCTCCCCTCAGAAAAAAAGCAGGCCTCCCAGGGATATCAATCAAACATGGCATAATATGTTATATTACTGTATGACTAGGCTGGACGAGGCAACCTAGTAGGAGGAAAAGGGTCCCATGAGTAGACAAAAGAGTCAGCGGCCACCCTCACCCCCACCGTTAGGCATCCCATAAGAACACTAAGCTACTCAACCATAGCATATATGCAGAGAACTGAGGTCAGACTGCTGCAGGCTCCCTGATCTCTGCTCATTTGCTGCATGTGAATATCATCAGAACAGTTACTGCTTGAGAACAGACGTCCTGTTTTCTAGGATGCTTGCTTCACTTCTCTAAGTCATTCTGAAATCTGTGGTGAATCCCTAATGAGTGGTAAGTAGACCAAAGGTGGCTGGCCTTTTCCTGCCGAGCCGGGTGTGGATTTGCCTTGCAGCCTGCTAGAAGTTGATCTCCATTCTCTATCTCTGGAAGGCTAAGGGAGGACAGAGCACCTTGGAGCTCTGGGTGTTCACATGAATTCTGAACATGACCTTATCTGGATAAGTCCTGTGATTGCCACGCACACACATACCTGAGTTTTCGTTTGGTCTCGGAATGTGTAGTTATTAATTCTAGAGACTTGCTGTTCTTAAACACATTTTCATTTCACTATGTACATTGCTTATGGCTTTCAGTTCTGCAAGTAGAAATGCTTGACTGAGGTCTTTTATCTAAACTTAATACAAACAAGCAAGCTTAGCTGGGCTGTGGTAAGCAGGGCTGGGTAGACTCACTGAGCTCACAGGGAGGACAGCTTGGTTTTTGTGTCTGTGAAATGTCCTCTTGGTGAATGAAGAGATTCCTGATTGCTGGAGAGTCAGGCTCTTCTTGCTCTACTCAAGACTTGAATCAATTTCCTGCTGAGTTGGTTTGTGAATGGCAACTTATAAAAACTTTAACTTTGGTTTACTTTTTTCCCAATGGTTCCAAAATTGGAAACAATGGGATTTAATTCATAGAGTTTTGGTTTCATATTTGTCTGACACCTTGTTCATGGAAACTAAGGTCAGTATTAATAGTCCAAGACAGTTTGCATTTGCCTACTGGCTGTCTTCTATCAAGCATAATAATGGCTTTAAATATAAACGCATAGAGAGCTAGTGCTTTCATCTCTTGAAAGGAAGGTGTTTCTTGAGTTTGTGACATTTTGTTGCTGTTGTTTTGGGACAGAATCTTTCTGTGTAGCCCTGACTATCCTGGAACACTCCATGTAGACCAGGCTGGCCCCAAACTAGTTGTTTATTTCTAGTTGTAATGCTAGTTGCTTACTTCTGTGTTGGATTTCCCCCAGCTAAACCACAAACTAACACAAACAGATGAGACTGTAGTCTTTCCTCACCACAGCCTGGCAGAGCTGTATAAGATTTCTTTTCTGTGTTGTGTTTTGCAGGTGGGGAGTTTTAAGAGAGAAATGACCTTCACATTTCAACCAGAGGACTTAAGACGCGAGTCCAGCAAGAAAACTTCTCACCACTTGTTCCCACTGGCCATGGAGGAAGACATGAAAGCAGCCGACACCAAAAAAGCCAACCGGATCCTTGACCAAGAAAAAGAAAACACTCGATCCATTTGTCTCCTTGAGCAAAAGCGGAAAGTGGTTTCCTCTAATATCGACGTCCCTCCTGTAAGGTAGGGACATCTCACGTGGTTCACTGCTGCTGCAGGAAATGGGTGGAGAGGCCCGCTCCATCTTTTTGTTTCACAGGGTGTACACTTGGCAAGAGTTGTCTCTCAGGTTGTCTGTCTCTTCTGGGAAGTAGAGCTGGTGTTGATGCTCCATTGTTGAAACTGTTGTAGTCATAGAAAATGATGGAAGTAACTGCAGAAGCATTAACAGAATGATGTGTACCGTGTAAGGTTGGTGACATGTGGAGGCAAGTACACGTGTACTTGAGGGGCTGCCAAATTATATCTGTAAGCTATAGTTCACCTCTTTGTGTGGACTGCGAGAGGAGAGAAGTTTAACAGTTCCAACAGCTTCTTAAAAGAAGGTGATTGTGACACAGGCCGTCAGTGACCCACAAAGTCTTCAGTGTGTCAGGAGTTCAGTGGTGTCTAGTTGATGTCATGTATGTCTTTTATAAGATTTATCTTGGCAAGGGAAACGGCTCAGTGAGTAGAGCTCGCCTTTAAAATGTAAGGACCCGAATTTCCATCCCCAGTATGTGCAGTTGGATGCCGTCTCAGACACATATTTAAGCCCAGCTCTTCTGCAATGCAGTTGAGGGTTGCCAGAAGTTCATGGGCAGCTAGCATGGTGTGCGTGTCACTGAACAGCAGAGAAGCTAGAAAGTGAGGCCAGCATGCAGGTTGTATTCTGAGGTGCATATCACATGCACTCTGTGGGACACACATGCACTTGCAGGATAGAGTAACACCTTCCTGCCTGCAGTTTCTCCTCCCTCCTCTCCCCTAGTTCTCTTCCTTCCCCTCTTCCCTTTCAGTTTCTCTCCACTCCTACCTAGTGGTCTGAAGGGTGTTCTTATGGCAGAATGGAAGCAGAGTAGAACACCTGTCTGTTGCAGGAGGGCCTGCTTGTTTATCCTGGCCGCCTGGCTAATTTAGCCCTGAAATAACCACATAGAAACTGTATTAATGAAATCACAGCTTGGCCCATTAGGTCTAACTTCTTATTGGCTAACTCTTACATCTTAGTTTAGCCCATTTCTGTTAGTCTGTATATAACCATGAGGCAGTGGCTTACCGGCAAAATTTTGGCATGTATGACTCTGGCGACTCCATGGCTTCTCTCTCTCCACTATCCTTCTCCCAACATTCAATCCAGCTTTCCCCGCCTACCTAAGTTCTGCCCTATCAACAGGCCAAGGCAGTTTTCTTTATTCATTAACCAATGAAAGCAACACATAGACAGAAGAACCTCCCATACCACGTGTCATTCCTCTTTCTGATTCTGTATCCAGAACACACACACACACACACACACACATACACCCTGTTATTTCTGTTCCTGATCCTGTATCTAGCCTTATGTGAAAATTACCCAGCACACACACACACACACACACAGACACACACACACACTCACACACTCACACGCACACTCACATGCACACACACACATACCCCAACTTCAGGACTTGGAGTCCATTTTGCTTATCCTCTGTCCCTGGACTAGAACAATGCCTAGTGGGCACTAGGGAGGGTCTGTGGGTGCATGTCAGATGAGGAAGGAATGGGAGTGCTTCTTGCTCTGCATAGCAGGTTGTTTATTATTAACATATATACTCCATTTTGATGCCGGAAATGATTATCATGAAACTTGACAAGCCGTTACTTGAGGAGTCCTGTATTTATTCACATGCTTTCTGACAGCTCATGAGGAAAATCACACCTAGGGGCTGGGAATGAATGGCCCTTCCCACCTGCTCACATTTGTAATTAACATTTCCATTGTTTTCTGTGTTAAATAGAGGACATATCTTCTCTAGGAAATTGCATGTTACCCTATCCAGCTGCCACATCACCAGACTTTTTAAAATTATAGGCCTCTTTGTTTAACTTCTAATTGCCAATTTCGTGTATCTCTTCTGCCTGTTCAACTATTTGTTATTATTTGCTTTTCTATGATTTTTATATAAAATACTTAATTAAGTTATTAAGGATTAGTTTTCACTGTGGCTTCATTGTGAAATGTTTTATAGGCCCTGATGCAGGTAGACATGTTGATTCATATGTATGTTTGGCTGACTCATTTGATAAATGACATGTTAGCAACTTGAAAGGAGAAGAACTGTTCATTTGTGTGCTTCCCAAGTCCGTCTGAAGTTCGGGGTTGACTTGGAGGTCTATAGGACCCACCTTACACACCATTGCCCATGGAGTCTTCCATATGTAGTAAAAGACCTGGAATTAATTACTTTATATTCTCAGATTGTTGTAGGGTATATCTTTACTTTGGTTTTGCATAAGGTCTCATGCAGCCCAGACTAACCTAAAACTCACCCCATAGCTAAGTATGATGTCTTTCCCTCCTCAGCACAGACTGTAGGTCTGTGCTGCCATGCCCGGTTTATGCCATGCTGGGAACAGAATGCAAGGCTTTGTGTGTGCTAGGTAAGCACACTACCAACAGAAGCAGCACATCCCAGCCCTGCGTATTTGTTCTTCAGCTTGATTCCACCTCTAGTGCTGTCTGGAAAGGGGGGGAAGAAAATACTTCTGCTTTTCTGTTTCCTAATTCAGGTCTCCAGGACATTCCACTCTTTGCAGCCTTAGACGTACACAAAAGCACACTGCACAAGCCAGTATTGTTGTGAGCTCTTAAACAGTAGGGAGAAAATTAATTGGGTTTTAAATCATCAATATGTAGAGAAAAATTCCCCACTGACAAGGTGTAATTTCGATGAATTAATCTGCTATGAGAAGTGCTATTTAAAGTGTCATAGTGTGGGGTCTGCACTAATACACTTGTTTTCATTGTTGCAGCAAAAATGTAATCATCATAAACATGCTAACACTTGGCGAAACAAATTGCTTTTTTAATCAAATAGTCATGAAGGAATCAAGTTCTGCAGAAGAATGTAATTCCCAAACATTTTCTTCTGCTTGTTTACAGTCATTAAGTTATTTAGTAAATGTTCACTTTTGACCAAGTAGATTGATACTTTGTGGTAGGAAACTTTCAGTCACATGGTAAAAAGGAACAAGATTTTTCTTTCTGCTTCCTAAAAGAGAGATAATTACAGCTGTCAGAAATATCTGCTGATGTTTGAGTAAATCTGGAGTGTGGTGAAATGTATTAGAATGGAGAAATCTGTATGTCTGTCATTAAATATGACCTGTAATTAATGTGTCTGTGTGTATGTGTATTCCACACGTGTATGTCTGTCTACACAATTTACTACTACTCACTCTCCCACTTCCAGACTGTTTTGGATGCTCCGTATAGGCAGGCGATTGGTTTAGGCTGTTAGTATCACTGGCACAGAGCTCCTGGGCAAGTTAAGATTACCTGTAGTGTTTCTTATTTAATCTGTTCCTTATTCTTCAACTTCCTGTAGTTTATAAAAGGAAAGGTGAAGTTTATTCCCCATAGTTCATACATGAAAGCAGTAGGCGTGTATATGTTAATTGTTTTTCCATATCTCTGGGGAGGTCTGGAAATCCTGTCTAACCTGATCTCTGTGACCCATTATTGAATTTTCTGATTTCATGTCTTTCCTCCATCAGTAGGTATCTACTGAGTCTCTGTACTAGTGATGTAGGACTTGTTAAAACATGAATGGAAGAGGTGCTCCCCTCCAGAAGTTTATAGTGCAGTCAGACAGATGGACACATAAATAACTAAGTCCAAGAAAGTATTTAGTATTGTCTGTCTGCCTTCTCGTCAGAACTGGATGAATTTATAACTAAAAGAAAGGCTTTAATATTAGGAGAGTGATACATTTGTATACCTATTTAAAAGCCTGCTTTTCTGTTATTAGTGTTCCTTTGAAGATAACAAGAATGGACTGAAGAAGGAAAAACTTCAAACCTGTAGTCTGTTTTACACTTTTTAAAAAAATGCCCGTTTTCTGAGGCCCGTTTGAAGGTTGCTGGTATCAGAAAGTATAAGTTTATTACCCCATCTGTGTTACGTTTGGCCACCTGAGAAGCAAGAGCCAAGACAGAATTCAGTACACAACCAGTTTATTAGGGGAAGTGCTTGTGGGAAGGTGAGGGAGCAGGCAGGCAAGGTTGAGCCAGCGGGGAAAGGAGTGCAGGAAGGGTGGCTGACAGCGTGCCTCTGCTGTGTCCTCCTCTCTGCTCAGAGCAGCTTGTGATACTTAGGACCTAGGCAAGTCCAGTAGATGCTTTTGGAGCCCAGCTCTGGTCCTGGGCCAGTCAGTGCTGTCCTCCTGACTGTCTCTCCTCCTGGAACACTGTCCTAAGTGTCCTCTGCAGTGTAGGCTGGAGGAAGGGCTGGACTGGCAGCGCAGGCCATTAGCCTTTCTTATGCTAGAGAACCAAGCTTCATATGAACCAAAGCAGTAATGGCTGCTGGTTCAAGCATGGCAAAGAGTTGTACTTTTGAGTAAAAGAGGAAAGGTGTCTCCCTTTTGAGCCGCCTCGGATGGGCAGAGATAATGTTAGGAGAGCCCCTTGCTGTGAGAGCCTACCAGTGTGGCCTGAGTGGATTCAGGAAGAAGCTGTGTTTCTTTGCGGGGAGCGATAAGGAACTTTAGATTCCATTGAGAATTGAAGTACTCTGTTTCTCTATCCCACGTTCTTCAGAGGATAAAACCAAACCTACAAGAGTGGGAGCGGATAGAAAAGCAGGCATGGCAGTGTTGGTTTAAATCAAGGGCACAAGTGATGAGTTGGTGCTACCTGTGCAGATGGCAGTCATCGTCAGTCGTCGTCACTTGGCCTGCTTACAAAAGACAAGACTTGACCTTTTCCAAACAAGTAGTTGTGATTTGAGAACAAGGAATTAGCTAATTTAAGTATGAATCCTTAAATATTTTAAGGTAGCTCTAAGAGAAAATACAAGCTTCATTGATCTTTAGGGAAAGCTGAGGAAAAGAAGCTTTACGAGTATAGACAGATATTGAGTGGTCATGTTTTCAGTTTCATCTACATTGGATGTAGCAGTGCTTTGTGTTTTGATCGTGAAATGACACCCCATTCTGTGACACATCTTTGTCCCTCATCGGTTGATGGGCACTTGACACTGGAGAGGCAGGAACCAGATCATATTGAGTTGTTGGTTGTGTTACATTGTTAAATGATCGAAAAGATTTTATAGAAGTCAGTGTTAGGCATTCATTAGGAAAGGCCATTTTGGTTGTATAGAATGGGATAAGTGGGAGAGTTCATATAAGAATGAACACCGAAGGACCATTTAGGATAGCATCGTATTAGTGCAAGATGGTGTCATGGGAGTTAGGACTGAAGTGGAGAGAGTCTAGATAGAAGAAGTGGGCAGCTGAGCTGCCGTTCGAGGTAGGTGGGAGGCCTCTGGGTTGTGAGAAATAGAAAACCGCTCTGGTTGATTTAACAAGGATGGAATGTATGTATTTTATCTTTTACTTTGAAACTACCATTTCAATCCCAGAGTGCTGGGGAGCTTGGAGAAGCAGGTCAGCAATCATCAGCGGGATGAACATCCACAGTTGGGCTCTGGAGCTAAAGGGAGAAATCCACAGACATAGGGGCAGATCCAGCCACCAGCAGGGATAAAATGACAGATGCTACAGTTAGGCGTTGTAATTCCCACTTCATAAATGAGTGCAAAGATTCAAGACTATCAGGCAACACATAGGAGAACATACAGAAAATATATGGACGTTTCTGGCCTCACAGGGATTTTTTTTTCCATTGTCACCAGTGTCTATGGGAGAATATTAATAATATATTATCCTTGTCATCTGTGATGTTCTAAAAATATATCTACAATATTGACTACTACAATGATAACACTAGCTCCCTACTTGACCACTAAACGAAACCAGAAGTTAAGCAGACACTGCTTGGTCATCTAGACCAGTGGTTCTCAAGACTATCTAATGGTGCGACCCTTTAATTCAGTTCCTTACATTGTGACCCCAACCATAAAATTATTTTTGTTGCTACTTCATAACTGTAATTTTGCTTCTGTTTTGAATCGTAATGTAAATATCTGATACATGACTCCCAAAGGGGTCTTGAACCGCTAATCTAGAGCACAGCATTTGTTCTGTTTTTGCTTTTTCTGGGATACTGATGATTAAAATCGTTGGACTTCACCCAAACAGCAATTACAATTTGCTTATGCAGAGTGATAACTTCTAATTATAACCTTAATGCTAAAGAACTCTTATCACCAAACCATCTACACTAAGGAAAAGAGGGAAATGAACCCCAAGTACTCCTAGACCTAAGGGCAACACTTTAGCATATGACACATGGTTAGTTCACCATTGGATGAAAGCAGAAAGTGTTATAGTGGCAGTTGTTCCCTGGGTTTTTTAAGCCAGCTGCTTATCAGTTGCTGGATAAACAAAGTCATCTTACTAGATGCCAGTCTGAAAACCGTGTTTTAGGAGATCTTCAAAAACTTGTAAGCCTTTGAAGATATAGATCAGTATTTAGCCAGTGGATGCACTGAATGCTTGTGCGTATGTGTGTTTGTTCATGTGTGTGTGTGTATGTGCCTGTGTGTGTTCATCCATGTGTATGTACTTTGAGAAAGGGTCTCATTATGTTGACCAGAGTGGCCTCAAACTTGGAGATCCTCCAGCTTCTGCCTCCAGAGGAGAGGTATCAAGGGCGTGTACCATCACATCTCACTTCATGTTCACCTTTGAGTTCAAAGCTAGAAAGTAACCTGCTCCATAAACCTTGTTCTCGGTGTACAGTAAAAACCCCAGAGCAGTTTGCTACCCTTTTACTTCTCCTCCAGTGTCCCTTATAGCAAGGTCTCCTGTAATGAGCTTGGAAGTAAATGAGATAAAGCAAGATTTCTGTCATTTATTTAGTATTTGAGATGGGGTCTTCCTCTGTTTCCCAGGCTGGCCTTAAGCTTGTACCATTCCTCCCCCACAGCCTCCCTAGAGTAACAAATATGAGCCACCATGTCTGGCTTCAGGATTGCTGTCTTTTATTTCTGAATCTCAGTGAAGACCACCAGTTCCTGGGGAAAATATTTAATGTTTCATACATGTTAGGCACTTGTCAGGTTCCCAACTCTGTAGCTAATATGAAACCTCCGAGAAAGGTCACTTCAACATTTTAAAATGTTTTAAAGCACATATTCTTTAAAGTGTGTGTGTGTGTGTATGTGTGTGTGTGTGTGTGTGTATGGAGACTGTAAATGTCCTCACCATGTTGAAGAAACACTAATGCTGTGTGATTTGTGGCTGTCTTAGGTCACTGACACAATCTCTATCCAGTAGAACAAATATCTTTTTCAGGAAACTCCTAACCCCCACCCTTCTAGTCCCACCATCTCAGAAATTCGAGTCAGCAAGTCACTGTTGCCTGTTTGCTACACAGAAGCCAAAGTGCTGCATGGAATCTGTACACTGTCCTATCGAGCTGGATTAGGATGCTTATGCCAACCAGAAGATCAAGATTATCTAGGACTGTTAAACTTTCTAGTGTCTTCTGTCCCCCATCACCCCTCCCCTGTCTTCAAGGAAATACAGGAGACACAGGAAAGGGAAGTCTCTCTTCTCACTCAGGAGCGAAAGCCCATTGAGCAGATTGATATGGTTTCTGATTGTTCTAAAATATAGCCTTCTCTTCCTGCCAGATGCTCACAGATGATTTCTGAGATTTAAGTCCAGATCTGCTGCCCTCCGCTACACCAGCCAGTGCTCACCAGCCAGCTGGTGAGCAGGAGAAACCTCCCAGATAGTACTCCCTATCTTTAACCAACAGTGATGTTATTGATATGGGCTTCATTTTCTCATTTTGTAACTTAAGAAAGCCTGTGTTTTGTGACACAAATTACCTTATGAATTTTGTGTGTGGGGAGGGAGGGAGAGTGGGTGGATATGGGTGGATGTGCTTTTAAAAAGAAATTTACACTGTTCTTGTGCTCATTTTAAAATATAGTGTATTAAATTCACAATTTTCCCAATAACTGTGTACTATAACCATTATTCATGAGTACAGATTACTATAACCAAATTAGAATATACCACCTGTTGAGAATTGCATTTTTTGTTTGTTATTGTTTCTGTTAAATTTTTTTATTTAAAAGTTTTTTTTCACTTTGCATACCAACCACAGTTCCCCCTCTCTTCCTCCTCCCCTCTGCTCCCACCAACCCACCTTAACCACCCCCCCCATCCTCTCCTCAGAAAGGGTGAGGCCTCCCAAAGGAGTCAACAAAGTCTGGCATATCAAGTTGAGGTAGGACCAAGCCCCTCCCCCTGAGCAAGGTATCCCTCCATAGGGAATGGGCTCCAAAAATCCAGTTCATGGGGATAAATCCTGGTTCTGCTGACAGTGGCCCCACAGATTGCCTAAGCCACAGAACTGTTACCCACATTCAGAGGGCTAGTTTTATCTTCTGCAGGTCCTAGGAGCTGACAGTCCAGAGTCAGGGAGCTCCCACCAGGTTGGGTCAGCTATCTCTGTGGGTTCCTCATGTGATCTTGACCTCTTTGCTCATATTATCACTCTTCCCTCTCTTTGACTGGACTCCAGGAGCTCAGTCCAGTGCTCAGCTGTGGATCTCTGCACCTGGTTCTATCAGGTACTGGACAGAGGTTTTATAATGACAGTCATCAATCTGATTACAAGGCAAGGGCAGTTCAGGCACCCTCTACTTTTGCTTTAGGGTCTTAGCTGGAATCATCCTTGTGGATTCCTGGGAATTTCCTTAGTGCCAAGTTTCTCCCTAACCTTATAATGGCTCCCTCTATCAAGATATCTCTTTTCTTGCTTTCCCACTCCCTCCCTTCCCCAACTCAACCAGCCTGTTCCCTCTTGTTGAGGATTGCATTTTGAATTTAGAACATTAGGCTCATCTCTCCAGATCAAACTGGGTAGTTAATGAGGCAAAATTTTGATGGGGAGGCACTCAAGAGATTTGTAGGCATCGCTTCCAAAATGCCCTGTGACTAGTAGACCCTTCTGGGGAAATGTCTCTGGGCATAGATGGGGAAATGATTCAGACCTCTGGTGGACCAAGAGTCCCTGGCCAGGTGGACTCCTGGCCTTGTTGTGCAGATGCCACATGGGAATACCCACATGCTCAGGAGAGCATCCATCATCCATGGTGTCCTATCATGGTCTCCATCTGCAGAACTGGTTCCCGTAGATATTTGATGCGATATTCGTTATCTCCTTACACAAGTTCAAAACTTACATAGTTGGGTGGTACTAATAGTTGAATTTGTTTACCTCTGCTCCCCTCAAGGCCTGGCAGTGAGATTTTTGTACCGTTTTTATTGTGAAAAGGCAGGTAGTAAATAATATGTTATGTTTTTTGTTTCACTTTGTCCTAAGAATTATACTTGAAGGGCTAGGGATATAGCTCAATGGTAGGATGTTTGCCCTGGTTCAGTTCCTACTTGAGTGCCTCTGTCAAGAACTGAATGTGAGCTACACATGTACTCACCACCTATGAACAGGAAAAAGATTAACTGAAATAAATATAAATACTAAGTTCAATCCCTCATACCTCGAGTCATTTTTCAACATGTAATGAAATTATTAATGGTATTTTATATTCTTTTTTGACATATTTTATCTTCAGAATTTGCCCTGTCCTAGTAAGGTCCAGATACCTTTCAGTGATCAATGCCGTGTGTGGCTATTGATGACTGTGGTAGCCATGAAGCCTGGAAGGGGAGGTATGGGGTAATTTGCCATTTCATCCTGACTTACTGCTTATCCCTGAGACTCCAGTTTCTCTCTTTTCATTTCTTCTGCTCTAACACACACGAAAGTCTTCAGCAGATTTCCTAAAAGGTGATATTTTGTTTAATTGTTAGGGAGCTGTTTAAATTCCATCTGAGTCAGATGTTAAGCAGGCGTCATCCCAATTCTGGCTCTTTAGAAACATGAAGCCACTTCATTTCTAGTGTTTGGGAGAACTTCTTTAGTGACCGCTGGATCCGGTTGTCCCTTACAGAAATACGTATGCTTCAGACTAAAGCCAAGGTACCCCACAATGCGTCTGTTTTTGCTTATTCTTCTGTACAGCAGTGAGAGAAGTTAGTTCATGTGTATGGTTTTAAGACTGGGAAATGTAACAAATATAAAGTATTTTCTTAAGGACTCCCAAGTTCAAAGGCTTTATTTGGTTACTGGCGTCTGTTGTTAGTTTCTGCATCCTTTAAATATTAGCTCCTCCCTTCCTTTCCTCCAGCATTCTGGTTGGGGAATTAAGAGATAAGTTAGGCTTGAGAATTAAGACAACTTGGGATACTTAGAGAGCTTGATTTTTATCTTTAGGTAGTGATAGCTATGTAGGGTGATACACTTTGATTGACATCGTAGAAAAATGCTCTGATATCCTGTGGGGATGAGAAGGTGGGAAGGATAGGCATGGATTGATGCAAAAAGCAAAAGAATAGTTAAGAAACACCTACAGAAATGGGAGAGGGCTCAGTTGATGTAGGAGGGTCATCTGTCTATGTGTTACTTTCATTGGTTAATAAAGAAGCTGCCTTGGCCTTTTGA
>LOEQ01004377.1:16315-32516 GCA_001685075.1 Bramus lutescens | reverse complement strand
TTTATTAACCAATGAAAGTAACACATAGACAGATGACCCTCCTACATCATACTGCCCTTTCTAAGAAACCCCGGCTTATAAAGTCATATGCTTTTCCCTACATTCATTTTGCTATTGTATTTAAAATACCAGAATGTGGCTTTGTCAGCAGAATGTGAGATTTCATCAAATCCAGGTAGAAACTTGTATCTTTCTTATCTGGGACTTGCTGCACCAGGGTAAGCAATCTTGAATGATATGGAGTGCTGTCACATTTAACTGAGTTCCTCTGAGGCTACTGAATAAAACACAGATTGTACATTCTGGTAATTGTGCCCTGTTTTTGAATGGATGTTCTTTCTGGTCCCAGGTGGTAAGCATATTAACTCCATGGCTCTCAAGATATCACCTCAGTTTCCTGTACCTGCGGTCTAGTTTCGTGGGCTCTTAAGGCTGAGAGTACTAGACAGCTCCCCACACCTGTCAGGACAGCCAGCCCTTGGCGGAGCTTGTAGCCCCCTGGTGCCTCTTAACCATTACCTGTTGAAATCTCTACTGAAGAACCTGTTCTTCTATGTGTTTTTCTAGGCTTACAAGTTATCTTTTTGTTTTATTCCTACCCAACAGTTTTCCACATGCCTACAGATGTGATGACAAGCTGAAAATTTACACTTGGAAATTTCTTCTACTTTGCTTTCCATTGCTGTGATATGCCATGACCAAATGGGAGGAAGCAGTTTATGTGGCTTACACATCTGTCATTGAGGGAACTCAGGTAGGGTTCAACCTAGAGGTTCAACCTGGGGGAGCTGGACCAGGTCCTAGAGAGGGCTGCTTGCTCACTTGCTTGCTGTTGCTTGCCCAGCCTGCTTTCTTTCACAACCCAGAACTATCTGCCGGAGGATGGTACCACCCGGTGGGCTGGACTCTCCAACTTCAGTCATTCATCAAGAAACTGCTTCTTCCCTGACCTGCCTCTAGACCGTTTGATGGAGGCATTCTCTTACCTGAGGGTCGTTCAGATGACTCCAGCTTGCGTCAAGTCGATAAAAAACTGTCACTGCCACACATCTGAGAGATGCACTTGCTGTTCAGCCAGCACTGTCGTGTCAAACCTCATTTGTTCATACTCAGTTCATAACGCCTGCCTTTCTTTGTCTACACTAGAAACACAATTAACAGTGTCAAGCCACTTGCAGTTGCAGGGGGATGTCATTTCAAAGGATGAGGTCACGTGAGGAGTGTTTCTGCCTCTGAGAGGAAATGGCTTAGGAAATAGAACTGGCGAGGAAGGTTTACTGCAGAGCCCTGCTGCTTCTTGATCTTTAGGAATCTGACTTTGTGTCGTCCCACACACCTATGTCCTTGGGCAAGGCACTTCCCACGCCTGGCAATGTGGGAGCAATCTCAGCTATGCCTGTCTGGGCTCCACTTAACTATCAAGTCTCCTTGTGCAACATTTGAGTCTAAAGCCAATGGCACACCTGGTTCCTTTCTTATCAGTCTGGGTAGCAAAAATGGTTTGGGCTTAATTCTTTGAAAACAATGAAAGAAAAGCAAAGGGAGGTGTGTGGAGGGGACACATTGGGAAGATGGCTCAGGGAATGAGAACGCATGTCCTGCCAGTCTGAGCACCTGAGCTTGGTTCTCGCACTGGCCTGAACAGTGGATGCACATGGATGCATGTGTGCAGCCATGATCCCCCTCTGTGGGGAATGGGGACAGGAAGATCACTGCGCCCTGCTGCCTGCCAGCCCAGCTTCATGGTCAGAGAGAGAGCTCATCTTAGCGAGTAAGGGGGAGAGTGCTAAAGGACACCAGACAGCTTCCTCTGTCCTCCACATGCATAGATAGGTGTGTGCACACTGCAGGTACACCACACTCTTGCACGCATCCAGACACATACACAAAGCAAAAGCCTTTTCTTTCTTTAGAAATACTCACCTTTCTCTTGGTGTTTGCTCCTTACACTACTAAATTAGTCAGTATATATGGCAGTGCATCTACGTGTTGTCTATAAAGAGGTTATTTCTGCTCACCAGTGATTAGGTGTTGTGTACCTCAACTACTCTGAGAATAAAATACACATAAAGCAGGACTGACCATTGTAGCTAAACTAACTCATGTATTGTTTGCTCTAAATACTGACTTTTCAGTGGGCCAGATCTTTTAATTGCCTGGTTAATTTGAAATATTTCTTGGATGTTCAGGTAGAAGTAACAATTGTGATGTGCTCTTTAAGGCTTTCTGTATTTAAAATCTGTTTTAGAGAGGGGGAAAATGTATAGCTCAGTTAAAAAAACAGTAAAAAATAAAATTTATATTTTCCCCTAGTTATTTAAAAAATAAAAATCACCTCAGTGGAGAAATGTTTACACACCTGATGAGCTAAGTCTCTCGCTAGCACAAGTGGTTTTGTGGGTTCCCCTCTCATTCCTCGTTTGTATGACATCTATGCAAGCTTCTCACAGCAGTGACAAACAGTAGTTGACAGGCCACCAGAGTGTGGTACCTATGCTTGTCCTGTACCTGCGGGACAGGCGGGAGGCCAGGTAAGGACCAGGGTCCTTTTGCGTAGCTTGTCATTGATGTGCGCGATGTCTTCGGGCTCACCCTTGTGAGTGGAAGGATGTCATTATATTGGATTTTGCGTGCTGGCTCATGCTGTGGAGACATCCCTAGCTAAGCTGAGCTAATATTGGCTTACTTTGGTCTCAGACGTGAAAGCATTTGGAACATTGCTTGATTGCATAGCAAAACTGTAGTATGCACTTTCCGTCTCTGGCGTGTGCAAAAGTGCAAAACTGCAGCTTGATGTGTACATGGTGTCTGACTAATGTCACACCCAGAGTGACCCAGTGTCAGTGGCTTCACCATGGAGGCTATTGCTCTGTTGTGTGTCAGGCAGAATTCCTTCACTCCAGTGTTGGTAGTTGGATATGGGGTTTGCCTTCACAATATTAAAACTCGTTTGTTCTGTCTTAGCTTCAGGGGAGCTAGCCTTCGTGGGAGGGGAAGAGAACATTTCCCTAAGAACAGAAATGGTAAACAGAAACTTTGATGTCCAGATGTTGTTTTTTAGTTTCCCAGCCCTGAGTGATTTAATCATATTGCTTCTAATTACCTACCTCAAAAAACAGCACAAATGTTCCCATCTCGACTGCAAGGGCAGTGGGACTCTCAGTGCTCTGGTACCTGTTGCAGAGATATTGTGTGCCACGGCATAGCTAAGTGAGGTACTTGCAGCTTAGGTCTCCGAGAAGAGAGCTCTGTTAGCATCTTGAAAGTCATCCGCTTTGTCCCCTTTATTTAAAAGATGGGAAAACTGGTGTGAAAGAAAACTAAGTTTAGGTTTGAATAATAGACTCCAATGTTCTCTGGAAGCTGTTTTCTCAAATGATACCACATTGTCATTCACAAGGCAGCACTTGGTATTCATTGTGCCCGACTTTCTTTCCTGATGTGCTAAGGAGAACCTGCTGCTCTCTGCTTCAGCCCAGGAAGGCTGCCACCTGTCTCGTGGCATTTCTCCACTGAGAAGGACACTTGTCTGCAGAGCCCAACAGTGCTGTTTGAAGGTGACAGTAATGATGGCAAAGGCTCCAAGAGGGAAGGCAGTCACAGACAGAAGCCTGTGGGAGGCATTGTTATCTGCAGATGCCTGAGAGCCAAGGGAGTCCTTGGGCAGTGGAGGACAGGTACAATGAAATCAAGCTGGCTTCCATGTCCATCTGCCCACAGGAGAAACCCAGCATGGTCGGTGTAATCAGAAGGAAGGTTTGTCTTTTGGAATGTGTGATGCTTAATCTGAAAAATGAAACCCTATCCCCCATCCGTGAGTGTGTGTGTGTGTGTGTGTGTGTGTCCCTGCCCACCTGTCTGTCTGTCCGCCCATCTTTGTGTCCTGTTTTACCGGATTCCACCTCATTGTTTTGAGGCAGTGCGCTCCTTCCTTCTTCTGTTGCTGGAATGAAATACTCTGACCAAAGCAACCTGAGTGGAGAAAGTTTGCGCTTGCAGTTGAGGTTATAGTCTGTTGTTTGGGGTAAGCAAAAAGGCCTGCCATGTGGCATCTCCAGTTCAGAATTACACGTACCACAGAGAATGGGAACTGGGGCCAGGCTATAAAACCTCAGTACCACCGCCACCACCACTGCTACCACCAACGCCATTACAGCAAAGCTCCATCCTGTAAAGGTTCCATAACCTTTCCAAGTAATGCCACCAGGTGGGGCCAAAGTGTTCAAACACACAAGTCGATGGGAGATATTCCTATTCAAACTACAACAGACAGGGTCTCCCACTGGACCCGAATCTAGGCTGGTGGATAGCAATTCCCAGTTATCTCCTGTTTCTACTTCATACACTGGGGTTATCAGTGTATATGGCTATACCCAGCTTTTTCTGTGGATGCTGGGATTTGAACTCATGTCTTCATGCTTACATAGCAAATGATTGCATCCACTGAGCTATTTCTCCAACCCTACTTTGTTTTGGACACTTCTATCTTATGGACACTTGAAACAAATGAATAAACTAAAAATTCATGAGAGGGGGCAGAAAGATTAAAAGAGCCAGAGGAGCAAACAGTTTATTGTGAGATTGTGTCTCCTAGAAATGTCACAGATGCTGCTGTACCCAACATGGCTGTCTAAGCTTGATCTGAACAAAGAGAACACCAGTAGACATGTTAACATGGAGGGGAAGGTCAGGAGGTCTCAACCCGAGATGACTACAGGCAGCTGAGGGATGCTGAGAGGGGAGAAATAGCCCCTAGGAAGAGCACACCAATTGGCTGTCTGACACCAAACGGTGGGCCCTGAAAAGACACATACATGTGACATTCTGTAGACTGAGCAGGCTGTGTTTGTGTATTTGGGAACATGCACACACATATGTGTAACAACGGTGAAAGAAACGGAAGCCATGAAAAAGCAAAGCTGTAATAATTGTACAGCGAGAAAGATGATACCTAGTTTTATGTTCAAGCCTCGACTCTCTGGGAATTAGCTCTCCCTGCCAAGTGAAATCACTCACAAATAGCATTTCCTGTGACATAAGCCATCAAGTCAAGCTAGAGCTCGCCATGATCCCAGAAACCATGAGGTGACTGATGGCCCCAGTGACTTGGCACCTACAGCAGAGGCGAGTGGGCTGCCCAGGTCAACTGCAGTGCAGTGTGTCAGCAAGAGCAGGCATTCCGCCCCACCAGTGGCTCTCCATGTTCTCCCAGGCTACAGCACAACAAAGCCTGATGTGCCAGAAAAAATGCCTCAGTGACGGAGTGGGTTCCAAACTGGGAACTCCCGGCGGAAGCGAGCCTGTCTGTTAGCAGGGTGTAGAGTTGTATTTAGTTTTTCCTACTTGAGTGATATGATAGTTAACTTCTATAGTTTGATAACTATACCATCACACTAGTGTTTTGGGGCTGTAGATGGGGATAGCATCTCATTATGTAGCCCAGGCTGTCTTGGGTGGACTTACTAAATAGCCCAGACTGGCTTTGAACTCCTTCATGGCAGTCTTCCCAAGTGCTGAATTTATAGACATGAATGTCCACTATGAACTCTGCAGTATCACTTTAAAAGTAGAATTGTAGATCTTTGTCACCTCAGTAACTGAAGTGATGATTAGAAATAAGGAATTAGAGCTGGGTGGTGGTGGTACATATTTTTAATCCCAGCTCTTGGGAGGCAGAGACAGGCGGGTCTTTGTGAGTTCAAGATCAGCCTGGTCTACAGAGCAAGTTCCAGGAGTTATAAAAGTGCTTCCATGTGTGAGACACCAAAATTCACCCCTAGGTATGGCATAATTTTGAGAGAAAGCAGCATTCATTTGAAGGTCTAGATTTATAAAATTCAGCTTTGAAATGGTTCAGGATTTAAAACTTCAGCATAACACAATATTGAGATTATTCTTTACAACTCTTTGATATGTTGTTACTAGATAGCATCCAGCAATTTGAAGGTTAATGTCTGGTTCCCAGCATATGTACTAGTTAGCTTCTCATTGGTTGTGACAAAATACTTGAGTGTACAACCTGAACGAGGAAGTAATTCTTTTAACTCATATTTTGAGAGGGTTCAGTCTCGCCACTTACGCCTGCACGGGCAGAATTTATAGTGACAGGCATGTGTGGTAGAGAACTGGGAAAAGGAATGTGTGCTACAGATGTTAACGGTGGCAGGGATATGTGGTAGAGGAGCTTTTCTGTGTGGCTTTGAAGCAGAAAGAAAGGGGAAAGAGAGGAGCTTAGGACAGAACGGAGTCCCCGAAGCTCCCTCTTTACTCCTGCTAGGCTCCATCTCCAGTGTTTTCCAGAATGTCTCAACATGGCACCATTACTTAGTAGACCAAACACCCAAGGCGTGAGCCTGCAGGGAGCTTTCAGGTTGAAGTGACAATGCTAGCCATGGGTCAGTTTTTTCAAGGAACATGATGCAGCTTTCCATTTAAGGAACACACATTTTATAGCAGCCAAATGAATGTTTTCAGTGTGTAGTGTGAGTATCTGCATGACCACCACATCCCATTCTGTCCACAGAGGCATTCGGGGGTGTTTGGGGCCTCTTTGGGTTGTAGGAATAGTCCTACAGGGTGCCTACTTCTGTTAAGTTCAGAGTACCCTTGCTGAGGACAACTGGCTAACTTCCTGTCTGTCCTCAAGTAGCAGGGTAACAGCTGGGTAAATTCCATTACTACATGACCTGCGATTATTTCCCTACGCCCCAGAACTCTGCAGACAGAGCATAGTTTGACCTCAGATGGGCCTGGCTCTGAATCAGACACTCTGTGGCGCTTTATTTCATTGTTTAGGTTAATATAATATGAAATTGTATTTCCAATGTCCCAGTCAGTGCTGGATGGAGAAATTAAGCCTTCCTGCTGGCTTCAGTTATAGAAATAGAGCTAAGCACCCACTCACCTTTTTACAGTCTATGCAGTGTTTTTGAGTGGCAGTCTAAGTATTTTAATTGGTCTCAAGCTGATTTATAGCCCCTTGTTTTATGTTCCTCATTTTATATCTAAAATTTACAAGTTTGGGTACCATTTTTATTCCGTGTCATTAAAACAGTACAAACAGCATTTAGACAAAACAAGCTCTACTCAGAAACCCAAGGGTGTTCACTCACATGGTCGTCTCACTTTTAGGAGTCAGAGCATCCTATCTGTCTTCAGGAGGCTCTTCTTGTATGGAGGAGGGCATGGTGGGGACAGTTCCCCACGTGTCCATCAGAAAATAGCCTGTCACTCATCTCCTGGCATTGTTTGCCTTCTGGCCCCTGTCAGGTGCTGGGATTTCCATATGAAATGCCCCTATTGACTCAGGTAGCGAATGCTTGGTCCACAGCTGGGGGATTTGATGTTTGTACAATGTATGCCTACCATGGCTTTTTCACTTTTGTTTTCATAGGGCTTAGGTGGAAAAGTTTCCCAGGATCCTACTTATGGGACCATAGAAAGAAAGTGTGGAAAGTAATCCTAGGTCTCCTCTCCAAAAGATGCCTCAAGTTTAGTTTCATGTTCATCTTTCTGCACACTTGCTGTCCGTGGCTCTCTTTCTTCCACAGCAGAGTTTGGGTGTGTCCAGACAAGCAGAACCAACAGTGAACACATTGGTCTGTAAAGGCATGTTGTTTGGGGGCCTCTCCTGGTAGGAGCTACAGTTTCATCTTCTACTGCCTCCTTAGACATGTTGAGCAGGTAAAATCCCTTTCAGCTTGCTGCTTAACAGAAGCTTGATAGGTCTTCTGAAGAGTGTTTCTATATGGGGCAGGGGCTGTCTTTGTTTCTTGGAGAGCTGTTTAATATGTTGAGCTGCAAGATGAATTGCAGTTTGTCTGATGAGCATCTTGATCTAATTGTTCTTTTCACCTAATTGTCATTGAAGTCAAGCTAAGCTGCAAATTATTACTGTAAGGCTGGGTTTCTCCATAAAGCCAGTAGAACTGAAGTCTGTATTCTTCTTTCCCTTTTGTATGTATGTGGTGTGCATGTGTATATACATATTTGCACATGGGTAGGCACAGGTTTGTGTACATGCATGTATGTGTTTGCACGTGTGTGCAGAAACCCAAACGTGACTTCCAGTGCCTCCCACTTGCTCTTCACATTATTGAACTGAGTCGGGGTCTCGGTTGAAACCCAGAGCTCATCAGTTTGTTAGCTTTAGAGGCAGCTTACACCATTGGTCCCCTGTCTCTGCGTCCCAGTGCTGGGATCACAGGCAGCTGCCCTGCCCACCAGGCTTTGCTGTGGGCCCTGGGGATCCAAACTCTAACCCTCAGGTGCTTTATCCACTGTGCCGTCTCCCCAGGAATAGATTAGCCACACAGAAATCCAAAAATGTACTAACATCTCTTTAAATAATCGGTTTCTCTTTCCCTACGCTGTATAATGCATAGTTGATTTCACTGCTTTCACATTCTCATTTGCATAACTTTATTACCTCAATTTTGTACAATTAATGTGAATTTTCTCATTATTTGTAACATGTATGCATTTTATGAGACTCTTGTGCTACCTCCTCCCTAGTGGGACATCTGAGCCATTGTAAATTTTAGATATTGTCTGTGCAGAGATCCAAGTCCATGCACTCCTACAGATGTGTCTGCCACAGTGTTTAAAATGCTGTTTATTTATATCAGATGTGATTCGATGCATTTTTGCAGGTAAGAGCAAATCTCTTGCCCTTCGTCCACTGACAAAGAGGTGGTGTTGCTATGTTAGATAACCAGCGACTCTCTCTCTGGGAAAGCACTTGAAATATCTCTTCTGTTTTCTTTCCAGCACACAGGAAACATGCAATAACTTTCATGAATAAAACTTGCTTAATGTGTGATGGCGCTCTGTGTATTAGGAATGCCCACCTTTTGTTTCCTTTGTGCATTTCGTTTTTCAACATAATGGTGCAGGGTTTCTCTGTGTAGCCTTGGCTATCCTGGAACTTGCCCTGTAGACCAGGCTGACCTCACACTCAGAGGCCCACCCACCTTTATTCCTCTGAAAAGTGCTGGGATTAAAGGTGTGCACCTCCAAAGCCTGACTGAGTACACTAATTTTAAACAGTGGTGAATACAGATTAGCAAAAGAAAGGGAACGAAAGGAGCCAAACCATTTATTGATAACTGCCATAGTGCCTTAATCTCAATTATTCATTTATATTTGCATGTACAGAACATGCTTATTCCAAATGATTAGTTACATGACATATGCTTTTCAATTATAAAAGCATAGTCAATGTACCATGAATTTATAGCATGAATCTTTACCCATACTGTATGGTGTAATTTAAATGGATAAAGATTTATATCCTATGTGTATATCACTGTATTTAACAAATATCCCAGCTGAGGTTTTTATCTCTGTTCTCATTGTTATTACAAATGGCACTCTGGCTAACTAAATCAGATATTGCTAGCTCTGGTTCAGTCTGTCTCTCAAGTCTACGGTCCCAGTGCTGTCACCTTAGGGTCTTATTAGAGAGCCAAGCTGGAATGGATCTGCTTCTCAACTTGTACTTGCTACAGAGTCCTCTACCTAAGGAGGTGCTGAGTGTAGGGTCCCCAGCCTGAGGCTCTTGGCTCTCTGCTGCTTGTCTTGTGTCCTTTGAACATGACTTTTTGTTTCAGCAAAGCCGGAAAGAGGAGTCTTCTACTCTTGGTGTGTTTGTACGGCCAAGGAGAAAGTCTGCTAGCAGGAGAGAAGTTATATTCCTTTGTCCATAACCAAAGCATTGACTTCCTGTCCCATCATCTTGGCTGTGCTCTTTCTTAGATAGGTATTATTTGGCAGATCTGCACTCAAGGGGAAGGGAATATGTGAGGGTGTGAATACCAGCAGACAGGAGTCCCTGGGAGCCATTTATGGTGTGCTGTCCCATGAACCATCTTGCAGTTGAAAGTCATGAACATCCTTTTCTATCTCCAAATGATGCAGTCCAGTTATTTTCCAGAATTTGTTAATGTTGCATTCCCAATTCTTACACATCAGCAGTTCAGAGGAGTAGATGAGTTTTTCCGTTCTTTAAGTCCTTAATCTAATAGGTGAAGTGAGACCATCCTGAGTCTACTGCCTTTCATGCTGCTGAAGCCATTTTTTTCATGTCTTTGATTCCACGTGAGATGTAGCCTGGATTTCTGCCTTCTGTTTTTGAACTTGTTGGCTCTTAAAGGTCAGCCACTCAGTAGTGTTTGTGAGCTCATTGCCGAGATTTACCTGGCTGGGCCTCTCCCTAGGCTCTGCACAGTCCAGCCACCTGTTGAAATGTCTTAGAATCTCTCCAGTTTATCCTTTGTCCTGTGTGTGTGTGTGTGTGTGTGTGTGTGTGTACTTGTGTACATGTGTATATATGTGTCTGGTCCAGCAGACTTGTCTGTCGGTGCTTGAAAGGAGGAGTGAGGATTAAGAAGAGAAATAGACGAGAAACACAAGACAGAGCCCCGAGTTTATTACTCAAAGTTCTTATGAACTCCAATCCAAAGGGGGAATGCAAAGACTTTCTTACCACGATACAAAGAACAAACCAATGTAATTACCTGCTTAATACCCAAAACATCAAGTAGCCACACCCTAAACTGAACATCCTGCTGTCTAGACAAGACATCCAGTAGCCACACCCTGGGTCAAATATTCTGTTATCCTTGAAGGAGCAAGAATAGGTCTGAACTCTCTGACCTTTAGTCAAGATGGAACGGATCCACTTCTGTGGGCCTCCACATATATGTGCGTATACATGTGTGTGTGTGTGTGTGTGTGCATGTATATATACATGTGTTTCAGAGCATCCTTGCTCATCTTGCCTTCAACCACTGTTTCCACCCATCATCTACTCTGCCCAGTGTAGCTGCCCTCAAACCGCGTACTTCATTTCGGCCAGGGCAGCTGCCCTTTACCTTTGAGATAACATCTTACTTTTAGCTCTCTGGACTCCTCCCAAGGGCTTCTGCTGTGCCAGTATCCCCCATTGGTGGTCTCCTAAGTCAGGTGTGGTGATGCACACCTATTATCTCAGCCCTCAGAAGAATCATGAATTTGAAGCCAGCCTGGGCTATATATAGCAAGACCCTATCTCCAAAATAAAAATAGGACTGGGAGAAAGCTTAGGCAGTACTTAGCATGCACAATGAAGTGAGTTTAACTTAAAAACTCAAATGATAAAAAGAAAAGCTGGGTGTAGTGGTGTACATTTGCAGTCCACGTGCTGGGGAGGAAGAGATCAGAGCCCTGGGGCTCCCTGGCCAGGCAACCCGGCCTACTTGTAACAGTACACACGTATCCAAACGTTCACAGCAATGTTTCAGAGTGTAGTCCTTCAGATCTGCTTTAAGGAATGCCTACAGATGGGAGTGTATTATGGTACAGCCATCATTGTGTTGGGCATTTTGTAGTCTTACAGAGAATCAGTGCTGTTGGTGTCTGTTAGAGCTGGTTTAGTAGATTCTTGTACACCGAGTCTTTACCTGCTAGGGCTGCCTTTTTGTTGGTTTTCTCCATACAGCAAAGTCTTCAGCCACTTCATAGTTTTTACGGAGGCTCTGGGATGTCACAAGCCTAGTAGGCTACCTGTGACTTGTGTTCTCTTCCCATCTCTATGTGTCTGCCATCCCTGTAGACCTAGGGTCTTCCCTGCAGCTTCCACCCTCACACTTTCCCGAGGCTGAGCCAGTAAGAGGCAGAAAACAAAAGGCCAGAGTTGATTGCCCATGAAAACATTTCTCTGCATTGCTTTTCTGTTCCTTCCAGTGACATATCATTGAACAAAATTGTCCCCAGGCCACTTCCATGGCAGGCTGAGTTGAGTTTCAGTACAGCCAGATCTGCAGAGTGAGACCCTGCCTCAAAAAGTTAATTAAAAAGAACAGCACCATGGCATACCATAATCCCTAATTGGAGACATGGAGACAGGAAGGTCACTGCGACTCTGGCCAGCCAGGTTGGCTAATCAGTGAGCTCCAGCTTCGGTGAGAGCACTTGGTCTCAAAAGTGAAGGTGGAGTGAGTATTGACTCACTTGTTTGACCTCAGCCCTTGGGTGGCAGAAGCAGACGGCTCTCTGAGATTGGGATAAACCTGGCCCATGTAGTGAGTTCCCAGCTTGTCTTACTTAGGGTATCTTTTGCTATATTGAAACACCATGACTGAAAGTGACTTGTGGCATATATTTCACATTACAATTCGTCCCTGAAGGAAGTCAGGACAGGAACCTGGAGGTAGGAGCTGATGCAGAATCCGTGGAGGAGGCCTGCTTGCTCACTGGCTTGCTCCCCATGGCTTCCTCAGCCTGCTTTCGTACAGTATCCAGGACAGCCAACCCAGTGGGCTGGGCTCTTCCCATCACTCACTGAGAGACCCCGCCCCACAGACTTGCCCACAGCCCAGCTTTGTAAGTGTTTTCTCAGTTCATCTTCCCTCTCTGATGACATGAGCTTATGTTGTCATAAAACCAGCAGGCACACAAGCCAGCCAGGCCTGCATATAAAAGTTTTCATATGCAAACAAAAGCAAAACAAGGCAAAAAGCCAAGCCAAAGCAACAACAGCAGCCATTAAGGTAGAGAGTGACAGAAAAAAGCCCAGTATGAACCTCTGACCTCCATATACTGCAAGTTACATGTGTACCTTCTCACTATGGACAAGTACACGCACATACATAAGATAATTAAAAAGACAAACGCAAAACAAAAAGTCAGATTTTTTTATCCTGAAAGGACAGATGCCTTAGCCAACCCCAACATTTACTAGGTTTTATAAATTATAAGTGATTGGTTGTTTATGAAAGTATTCAGTTACTCTAATTGTTCCAATATAGCTTTTATCAGGTCATCACACATTGTGCAAAATACTGGTTCTTGTGAATGGAGTTTTATTAATAAAAATAAACTGTGTCATAAGTGCACAATGCCTGGGTTTGTGAATTTGAAGTCTGCAGAGGTTCAAATATTTGCCATAATTTTAGCAATTAAGGTGTACACTGTCTACCTTCCAGTCAATATGTTTTCAATACAAACAAACCTCTTCTGCTCCTAGGTGTATTTTCTTATGCATGTCTTACTTGTGGTGCTTTTCCCAGAGATGCGCTCTTTTTGTATGATGATCAGGAGTTTACATATTTCTCGGTAACTAATCCTAACCCTTAGGACTCTGTGACATATTAGACCATATTTAAAAGTGGTGCCTATTACAGGCCAAGACCATGTCTTTGACATTTTGAGATCAAAGTGTCCAGTATGGTAATTTCCATCAAAACATTCAGGCCAGGCAGGAAGCACCGGTCTTTGTGTGCACCTGCTGGTCAGATAGGGTGAGTTCATGACTTTTGAAGACCCTCCCATTCTCTCTAATAAAGTTCTGATCTTTAGATATTTTTCCTTAACTTTAAATTGTCTTGCATGTAATGCAAATGGCCGGTTCAGGTTACTCAGCTATTCAAATGCAGCTGTCATATCCTTCCTGCCTGTTGTCTTGAGACTGTGCATTCCCTAGAAGCAGAAGAAAGGGAGAACAGTATATGACCATGTGCAGAACACTGTCCACACAGCAGTTAGTAGGCAGCAGAGAGAGCTGTGTGCAACGTGGCCCTCAGAACTTTTCATTCTCAGGGTACCTGAATGCAGATGTCTCTTTTCCAGATGTGTGTTCACACATTTTCTTAAACCATGTCATATCCAGCTGTTCAAGTGTCTGTGAAGCATGACTTGGCCCACGGTGCTTTGCTTTTTGTAATTTAATCTTCAAAATGTGATTTCCTGTCATTTCCAAGTTCTTACTCTAAGCTGGGGCTAAGAGCCCCAGCACCTTTAGATAATCTTGGTAAAAACCACTTTCCCATTGGCAACTCATGCTCAGGATATTCAGAAAACCAAAACAAGGGGACCTCAAGTTCTCATCCTACCCAGGCCACTTAGTGAGATGTTGTCTCAAAAATAAAAAGATGGAGTATGATGGCATACACCTGATGTCATAGCTCTGGGAGGGCAGAGACACAGAGATTCCTGTGCTGTGGCTTGCTGGACAGCTTGTTTTCTAGAATCGGTGAACTTAGGGCTCCGTGAGAAACCTTGTCTCTAAAACTAAGGTGGGGCATGGTAGAGAAGACAATTAACATCCACCTCCAATCTCCACACATATGCACACGTGCACCCCTCCCACACATACATATGAACAAGAGTACACACACACACACATGTACACACACACACACACACACGTACACACATAAATGGTGGTTGGATGTAGCTGAGTAGTAGATTATTTGCTTAGCATACCAAGGCCCTGAGTTCAGTTTCCTGTACTTCCTCAGCCTCTCAGAAAGACAGACATTTTTGGGCTCTTTCTACTCTGATCTTTCCCTACTCACTTCTCCCACAAGCAATTAACAAACCAGACAGCTATTTTTCAGGCTCATTTTTGCTCTGCCCCTGCCCCTCCTCTCCTAGTTACATTCTCACTCCCAAACAGCATTTGTGTATTTTACTTTAACAGTGTAATGCCCAGGTTATCGAAGAACTGTACTGTCAAAGAACACCCCCTTGAATTCACCTGAACATGGTGATGGCACCAGAGTCTGGCATCAGCTCTGTCTCACCGCACAGAGGAGACTGTGACCAAAGCATCCCTGAGACCGGTGAACTGCTTTCTCATGCAGCTACCAACAAAACCTTTCCCACTTCCAGCTTGTACTTTTATTGGGCCCCTTTGAGTGTAGCTGCAGGCAGTTACATTTGTAGTTAGGCTGCATCTTGTTATTTTGAGACCAGAGCTTGTTGCCATCTTCCTGACTGTCCTTCTGTCATGGGTTTCTGTGTCTACTCCATGGAGCAGGAAGGCTTGTGAACACATGTGTCTTAGCTGCTAGCTCATGGCTAGAGATACAGAAAGGGGACAGGGCTCGTTCCTCAGGAATGGAGAAACCACTGTCCACTCTCAGTACCTAATGTTCTGTTGTCACAGTTCACAGTCCAGCATGAAAGTCATATATTGTTAATTATATCTAACAAGCTGAGAAAAACACCCAGGACGTGTTGATTGAATTGGTGGCTGCTCTGTCATTCCCCTGCTTTGCATCTAGAAAGGTAGTGGATGTGACTAATGGAAGCCATGGTCCTCATTTGGACCAGTTTCCTGCCTGCCCAGACCCAAATAATCACACAGAAGCTATATTAATTATAACACTGCTTGGCCGATGGCTTAGCCATCTTTCTAGCTAGTTCTTACACCTTAAATTAACCCCTTTCTATCAATCTATGCGTCACCACGAGGATGTGGCCTGCTGGAAAGGCTCTGGCAGCGTCTTTCTCCTTTCTACATGACAGCTCCTTAACTCCGCCTAGTCTCTCTGTCTCTATTTGGATTTCCCACCTGGCTTCACTCTGCTAAGCCATTGACTGAAAAAGCTTTATTCATCAACTGATAAAACCAGCACATACAGAAGTACATCCCACTACATCCAAGTCTCGTTAATATGCCTGTCTGTTGCTGTTCTGGCACAGTAGTCCTTGTTTTAAGTGTACAGGGCACCTAAAGAGCCCTATTGGCTCCAGGGAAATGCTCTCGCTGTACTGGGCTTGGGCTGGGCCGTTGGGGTAGGTTTGCAGGTGTGCTGGACGTAGCCTCAGCTGTTCTCTCATCCTTTTTCTCCTGCTGGTTTGTGCATGGCACTGGCTTGCAAAGCCCAGCTCTCCATTAAATTTGCAGGCAGCCGCAGATGAGTGCTCAGGTTGACACACTGCAGCCTGTGGCCCAGATCTTGCTTTGCCACCTGTTCCTCTAAACTGTTTGGTTTTGAGTCAGGGTTTTACTATGTAGCTGTAGCCCTGGTGGGTAACCTGGAACTCTATGTAGACCAGGCTGGTCTTGAACTTGCAGAGACCCCCCTGCCTCCGCCTCCTGAGTGCTGAGATTAAAGTCATGCTCACCATGCTCAGCTCTCTTGTTAAACGACTAGGGGGAAAAAAGAAAAAAAACAACAGAAGGGTAATACTTCTGATATATATAAAATATGTGAAATTCAAATTTCATCATGTGGCAATAAAATATCATTGAGACTAAACCATGCTCATTCATTTATGTGTTGTCAGGGGCTATTTTTGCTCCACTAACATTCAGAAACACTTCCTATCTAGCCCTTGAGAGAAAATGTTAGTGCATCTTATTTATTTGTTTATTTATTTATTATGTACGCAATATTCTGTCTGTGTGTATGCCTGCAGGCCAGAAGAGGGC
>LOEQ01004377.1:6056-16264 GCA_001685075.1 Bramus lutescens | reverse complement strand
CACCATGTGGTTGCTGGGAATTGAACTCAGGACCTTTGGAAGAGCAGACAATGCGCTTAACCTCTGAGCCATCTCTCCAGCTCTGTTAGTGCATCTTCTACAGAAATGTGTGCCAGCTCACCTGGTTCATACGCCCTTCCCCAGATACAAATCTCTGGAGTTGTGGTTCAGAAATAGGAATGTTCGTGTGAAGCAAACTCTTGGAACTCACACCTAGACGAAGCACTAAGTCCCGTGACAGTGACCCAAGGACGTGTGGAAGGCCCAGTTTCTGCTCGGCTTTCCCCACCCCTTCTTGCATGTAGGAACTTGTCTGCACACTGTCTGATGGGAGCAGATTCCCAGCGCTACTCTCCAGATTCAGGTCACAGTAGTTTCTTTGGCCTGCTGTTAACAGAATGCAAACTGTTGGCAGAGTGAACAGGAATTTGTTCTCTCACAATTCTGAAATCCAGGAGCCCAGAGCCTGGCAGGGCTGTTCTCCTAGGGGTGCCCCGCAGCACCAACCTCTGTCCCAGCCATCATACTGCTGCCCCTTGTTTTGTCTCGTGGTGCCCTCTGCCTTTTCCTCGCTGATCATGCTTCTTGCTGGATCGATAATCCGAGATGGCTACCTCAAGAGGCTGAAGAATTACATCAGCAGAGGCCTGTTTCCAGATAAGGTTGTGTACAGGTTTGGACTTAGGATATGGCTGTATCTTTTGGAGCCGCCATTCAGCTGGGAACTAATGCCATTATTTTTTATTCTAATAGCCAGTCCAATTCCACATTGCCAGGATTCTGTCTCTTCATTTCTAGTCCACGTATGCCATTTTGGTTTCATTCTGCCATGGAAATCGCTTACTTATATTTTTATGATGGTGTCCCCCTTGGAGAACTTTAGAATGTGTTTCTGAGCCAGAAATTTGGAGCTCTGCAGTAATGTTGCCAACACATTGTCCTCTCTATCACCCTCTTTCTCCTGACGTTCCGTCCCTCCAGCCACACTGCTCTGCATGTCCTTATAGCTCCTGCCTTGTCCCTCACCTGTGCACACCACCTATCTCATAGAAGACTGCCTGTTGCGTCCTCATTACTGGCTCCTTCCGCTGGAACCGTTTCAGTACTGACTCTTCCCTGTAAACCCTGATGCTCTTGTGTGTTGGCTGTGAGTCCCTGGGCCTTCAACATAGTCTAATGTTCTTGAATGCACTATCCTGGTTCCAATTGTCCATTATCTTTAAGTCAGGGACTGAGAGAGGTAGTGTTGCTGAGTGGTGAAGGACAGAGCCTCTAAATCAAATCTTGGGTCCTCGACTAGGTCATTCAGCTCCGCCTTCCTGTGATCTTCCGTCATAAACAGTGTTGTAAGGATCACTTAAAGAAATGTGTGTAAAGAACCTAGAATATTATGAAATTGTATGTTACTATTGACTTACCTCTATTTCCTGATGGTTAGTACGAAGACTTTAAGTGTCACTAAATAAATACTTGTTCAATTTAAAACGTCACATTCAGGCAGAAACCAGAAGCCGCCACACGGCGTTTTTCTGTTCTGTGTTCATAAGCTCCAATAGGAGGAGATGTAAATCAGCCACCTTTTCTCTTTCGCCGGGTGTCAGCATTTTTGGGAATTCACATTTGTCTTTATTTATTTAATATTGTCCAGCTACTCAATATTCACAAAATCTGAGCTATTACCTGACTTCTGTATGTTCTTCAGTTACTTACCTTGGCTCCCATAAAGTTAGCCTCCAAGGGGTAGTTCTAAAAAGCCAACATAGCCTGTTATTATAGCCCAAATACAATGCACTAGAAATAAAAATGATTTTGAAGATTATTAGTTGTCAGTCTTGTCTCATCCCAGCTGCCCACAGGAGACATCATGATGCCAACAGCCAGCCTGCCTCACAAAACCGACACTTGCCAAGTAGATTTTGTTTATGACTCCCTAACCTCCCCTTGAGTGTAGACATTGAAGGCCTGTTGGCCAAAAGCTGGAGCTGCCTGGCTTTAGAGACTGTGATAGAAGCTTCTTTGGGAAGAGGCCAAGCTTGTGTCCAGGTGTCTAGTACATGCTATTTCTCATTCAACTAGCATAGAACCTCTGGTGCTGAAAAAATAATAATAATAGCTTTAGAAAGAAGAGCTCGACATGTTACCGCTTGCACATGTCCAAATGAGCTCCCTCCTTCTGCTTCTCTCTCTCTTTCTTACCCGTTAGAAACTAGTAATTATTTCCCATTTTTAAAAAAAGCTTAAACAATCCTTTTTTACCTTTATTGTTTGTGGTCATTTTACTAGATGCTAGGATTTCTTTTAGTTTCTCGTCAATTTTTGGATGAGATTAAGGTAATCCAGATTGCTGAATATAACAACATATCTTGAGAGTTTTTTGGTTTTCTTTTGAACATCAGTCAGCTTTGTGTTTTATTGTCTTGACCACTACTTGTGCAACAGGTCCAGCTGCTCCTGCTGGTAGCACACAGATCTGCTCTTCTTGGGCCACAGGTCCAGGAACTTAGACCTTGCTTTATAGAATTTCCTGAGGTTCTTTCTGGATCTGGCTAATGACTATGAAGAAATGCTGCCACCACTGCCCGACCCAAAGGAAGGAGAGTTTGGGTTTTATTTTGTTTTTGTTTTTACTTTAATTTTATTTATTTTTGAGACAAGGTCTTGCTATATAACCCAGGAAGTGTTCAGACTGAACACTCCGTCCTAGCCTCTGGATTACAGACCCTGGTTTATACCCCACCAGCTTACTTTGCTTGAGGAGGAACTGAAGTGCTTCCTGGGTTTTAGCCAGTGCATAGCTAAGGGCCAACCATTAACTGCTGTAATAGACTAGAGGATCTGGGGAACAACTTTGGATGAGGGGATGTGTAGTTTCTGTCCCACCTGTTCCCTCAGCCATTCAGACCCAAAGAAACACACAGAGGCTTATATTAATTATATAACTGTTTGGCCTATTAGCTCAGGCTTATTACTAACAAGCTCTTACAACTTAAACTAAGCTATAGTTCTTGTATATATTTAGCCATGTGGCTTGGTATCTTTTCTCAGTAGGGCAGTCTCATCTTGCTTCCTCTGCTTCTGGATGATGACTACATCTCTGCCTTTCTCCTCTTCCCAGAATTCTCCTAGTCTGGTTGCCCAGCCTATACTTCCTTCCTGGGCACTGGCCCATGAGCATTTTATCAAACCAATAACGAGTGACAAATCTTTACAATGTACAAAAATATTTCCCCACAGCAGGGATGAAATGCGAGGAGCTAGGGTTTGGGAAACACTAGGGCAAAAGGAGCAGCCCTTGGGGCTGGAGAGATGGCTCAGTGATTAAGAGCACTGGACAGTTGTTCCAGAGGACCTGGGTTCAATTCCCCATGGCAGCCAAAACTGTCTGTGACTCCAGTTGCAGGCTATCTGACACTTTTGCACAGACTTACATGCAAGTGAAACACCAGTGCACATCAAAACAAAAAAGGCTCTGGGAAGGGTTGACAATTACTGTTAAGTTCAAATTTGAGCAAGGGCCTCACAGGCCAATGGTGGTTGTACCAAGCAATGTAATGGCAGATGATACACAGCCCTTAAGAAGGGGATCTATGTACGGCTTTGTTTCCTGAAGACAACAATGTGCAGGACAGGAGTAACCAGAGCAGACCACATGGGGAAGAAGGAGCTTAGCAGGGTTGTTCTGTCCTAGTGGCGGCTACACAGCTTGGAGGCCTGGTTCCTGCTCACTCAGTACTGTTTGAGTCTCTGCTGCCTTGGCTGTTTCATCTACTGTTGATAAGTTTAATTAGTGATTCTTGATTAGTTCTTTTCTTACGCTGTGAAGTGAATGATGAGAATCTAAATGTTGATAGTGACTTGGATGATAGTATAGAAAATGATAATGCCACTGTGGCCATAGAGGATGATGGACTTGTTCTTATGAACAGTGTGTTAAGCTGTCATGATGCTTCAAGTTTGTTTTCAAGTCGTGCTTGGGAAATGTATACACACACACACGTGTATATATACACACACATATATGTGATATATATGTATATGTATGTATGTATGCATGTCCAAATGCAGAAGGGAGAAAAGAGTTTGGCAAGATACTAATTTCTGAATCTAGGTAAAATATATACCATTATATTTTATAGTATTCTTTCAGCTTTTTATAGCCTTGAATTTTTACAAAAATAAAGTATTGGAGATCAAAAACAAGTACACTAATAGCACAGAAAATGTCAGGGGAAACTTTGAGAAGATAGTAATGAGGGCCACTAAGCCTGCTATGTCAGCATGCTCTGAGCAAGACTACCTCATCTGTACTGCTGGTCCAGCTATGAAACTGTCACAGCATAAGCCCGTGTAGGAATCAAACAGTTGCACCTGCTGTGGCTATTTCTTATATGATAGATCAGTAAGAAGCCAGGCATATTCCTCAAGTGGCATGTTGCAGTAAGTTCTGAGCAATTATCAAAGGGGAAAATTAATTTTGTTCTTCTGAAAACACAGACCTGAATTCTACTGGATAGTGTGCCCAGCACTTTCCTTGTCACTGTGACCACGTCCTGGACAGGAGGCAGCCTGAGGAAGTTTTACTGTGGCCCAGTTTGAGGTTACAGTCCCCCTGATTGGAGAGTTTTCACAGCAGGAAAGGCTTACAGAGGGGACAGCAGGAACAGAAAGCCACTAGCCACATCTGGGCAGATCCAGAAGAGAACGGGAATGCCAGTGCGTAGATTCCTCTTTTTCATCCTTTTATTCAGTCTAAGACCCCATGAGGTGGTGAGGTGGTGCCACCTACATTCAGCATGAGTCTGACTTCTCAGTCACTTCTCTCTGAAAACACCTCATTGACATGCCCAGAACTCTGTCTCCCAGGTAATTCTAACTCCAGCCAAGTCAACACAGAGAATTAACTATCACAGCTGGAAGATAAAAATGTCATAGGAAAAAAGCCTCAAGAGCTGTTTCATAAGTTTGTAGTAAATTGAACAAATCACAAAAGAATCAAAGTATTTAACTATATATAAAACTATAACATTATATTAGCAGATATTAAGAGACTGATTTGGAATCTCATTTGCTGGATATTAATTTTATTATCTTAAGGAATTCTTGAAATGGAGTTTCTCCAGGGTTCTCAGTGGTCACATTGTAAATATAGCAGAAAGCAGCCAGTGAGATGGCCAACCATTAGCATCCATGCGTTACCCAGTTGCAAGTGGAAATAGCCCAACATCTAATGCCATTGCATATGTCTTGTCAATTGAAATGAAACCAAATCACGGAATTCACCATCTAACATGCATTCTTAAAATTCTCTGCTGTTAATGCAAGCTTCTTAAAAGGAAGATAGTTTGTGCTTCATAATTGTAGCAAGAATATCAGCTGCTTTAGAGGGATCTGGCCTCTCTTGTTATCTCTAAGATGAGAGGAATGGTTGAGTGGGAGGTTTCTGTTTTGGGGAGGCCGAATAGAACAGTTCTCTCTATAGTTTTCCCTAAACCAAAGCTAAAACCTCTAGAGATTTTGCATAATCACACCGATGAAAAATACAGAAAAGACAAAAACTGGCCAGAAACCTCGGGTCATGAATTTTCCTTTAGAATGGTAAATTCCTGGGTTTTCATTTTTGTTGTATGTAGTCTAAACTGAAGAAGCTGGCCAACTGAAACTCCCAACCTTTGCCAGAAGGTGAATTCTAGCAAGAAAAGCTCTTAATACACCTTCCATTGTGATTCAGCTGAACACCCCAGAAAATGTGGGGTCCATCCTGCCTGTGCCAGCGAAGGTTGTGGGGAGACTGCGTGTCTGCTCTGTGAAGCATTAGAAGGCTTTCAGAAATGAAGCTTAGCATCATTTCCTCCCATGGTACCCATGGACCTCAAACCAAACTGAAGTAACCCTTGTTGCCTACTGTTGTTAGACATAAGGAGGACCTGGATTTCTGCCCCGACCTAGCAACCACAGGGCAGTATTCTCTACTCCAAAGAAAGCTACTCCGGGTGCCTGTCTTTACTTTTCTATTGCTGGGATAAGTTTCCATGACTAAAGTGACTTGTAGAAGAAAGAATTTATTTGGGGCTTACAGTTTAAGGCTTAGAACATAACTGTCATGCCAAGGACCATGGCAGTAGGCTTGCATGCATGGTACTGGAGCTGAGAGCTCACATCTTGATCCATAAACACATGATCCATATACGCAGTCAGGCAGAGAAAGCTAACTGGGAATGCCATGAACTTTTGAAACCTAAAAGCCCCACCCCACCCTACCTCCAACAAGGCCAAGCCTCCCAGTTCTTTCCAACCAACAGGGGACCAAATATTCAAATATATGGGTCTGTGGGGGCCGTTCTCATTCAAACCTCCACAGTGCTCATCGAAAGATAAACTGTGGTATATATACACAGTGAAATTATCCAAGAAGAATAAAATCACATTAGGAAAATGGATTAAAACAGACCTAGAAAGAGAAATATGTTTTCTCTCATATGTAGACTCTAGATTAAGAGAAAAATAGTGAGAATGAGAAATCATTTGGGAAGAAAAAGTGGTCCAATTGGAGGGGCAGGGAGATGAGGAATATGTACAATGGACACACATACATAAAAGTTGTACAATGAAGCCTATTACTTTGTGCAATTAAGATTCCCTATTGAAAAGGCCAAATAAAGAGTTTTCAATGGCATTCAGTCTCATAAGGTAACACAAAAATGGTTTCAAATCAAAGTTACTCATAATATAAAAAGCCATGATGATCTCAGACTGAATGAAAAACTTTAATCACGATAATCCAGCAAACACTAAAGTGTCAGAAATGTAAGAACTACCTGACATATTTTAAAGGTGCCAAAAGTATTTCAGTTAACAATTATGAACATGCTTGAAACAAAGGAAAAATAGGCTCAGCAAGAAAATAATCTCTGCTGAGAGACCAGAGGCAGAAACATAGGAAAATATTTTTCATCTGCTCAAAGAACTGTCAATCCAGCTTCCATAGTCAGAGAACACCTCCTTCAGTAATGAGCCCCAAGTCAGGACATCTCAGATGGTGGCAAGTGGGAAGAAGATGTCCTGGTAGACCTATCTGAAGATAATGCCTGAATAGAGTTATCCTAATACTAAAGGAAGGATCCTTCGAATGTCAAGAAAGAAGCGCAAGAATGTGTGTGAATAAAATAGTTAGTTTTCACTCTCTCGAGTTTACCACATTGTGTTTGATGGCTGAAACAAGGTATGGTCCCTGATACTAGTCTGTATAGAGAACACATCTCACATATTGAAGAGGAAGAGAAAGATGTGAGAGTCAAGACTTCATATTTCATTTGAATTAGGAGTACAGCAGTATACTATGATAAGGTAACATGCAGTCAATGTAATATCTAGATGAGCAAAGATCTGTACAAACTGTGGATAATTAAAATTCTTAGGCATTGGTGGTACGTGCCTTAAGTTCTAGCACTTGGGAGGCAGAGGCCTATCAGTTCAAGGCCAGCCTGGTGAGTTCTAGGACAACCAAGGATACACAGAGAAACCCTGTTTCAAACAAAGAAAAGCAAAACAAAAGATTCTTAAAACTGTAATGCATTCAAATGCAGGATAATAAATGTATAATAAAACAAACCTCAAAAAATTTGAAGGAAATAAAATCAGGTATAGTATATTTTGTGACCATAATGAAGTTAAATAAGAAGTGAAATGTAGAAAATAGGAAACTCACTTAATACTTGAAACTATAAATACCACTTTCTTCTCTATAACCTGTGAACCAAAAGAAATTAATTCTTTCGGGAAAGTTTAGAATGCACTATAGTAAGTGAGCAGGAATAGAGCACATGAAGATTTGCACTATAGTAAGTGAGCGGGAATAGAGCACATGAAGATTTGCACTATAGTAAGTGAGCAGGAATAGAGCACATGAAGATTTGCACTATAGTAAGTGATCAGGAATAGAGCACATGAAGATTTACAGGACAAGCTAATGCAGTGCTGGTAGGAGAACTTACTGCATTAGAAATGAGGAAAAGTCTGACGAATGATCAGTTTCTAGCCCCAAGAACTCAGTGCAGAGGGGACTAAGGAAGGAGGAATATAGTAAATGCTTGCCTTGCAGCCATAAGGACCTGAGTTCAATCCTTTAGAACAGTATTAAAAAGATGAAAAAAAAAACCCTCCAGTAGTGGTAGTGTACACTTGTGATCCTGCAAGTTAAAGATAACCTTCAGGAGAAACTCTTGAGCACGTGGCCTCTGCAGGATCACCAGCACACACTCCAACCGCGCCTCTGGGCTCCTAAGCCCTACTTCATTGTGGCTGGGGCTCCAGCACACAAGCGGAGTATGTACCCAGATGTAGAGGCGCTGCACTTCAATCCCCAGCAAAATCACAGACCAGGAAAAGTTCTTCTTCACTGTCTTCACAGAACTTGCTAGATTCTCTTAAGGTTTTAGTGTCATCACAGACCATCTCAGTCTGCTGGAAAAGAAATATCTTCAAAGTGATGATGGTTGATGGGTTCACATGCTTTAGAGAACTAAATGGTTATAACACAGACTATTGTTTATGCAGTTGTGGGGCGTATTACAAAGTCTAGCTAGATTTCAGTAAAGACTGTTCAGAAAGTACAATGAATAGATAGGACCTGATAGAAGCCTTCCTTTCTGTATTTTCCAGTCTTAACCTATTAACATAATGTCTGGTTGGGACTAGGTTTGAAGAATTGCCTCTGAGGAGCCAGCATGAGTTGACCCCATACAGCTGAGGAAGGTGTTATGTCCAAATCTTAGAAGTCCCTGCAAAAGCCAACAAGGAGACCAAGTCCCATATGTAAAAGCAAAGAGCCTTTATTTTATGCAAACTCGCTCTCTCTGCATGTCCAGCGTATTGAGATAAATTGAGAGCCCTGAGCTCAGTTAGAATAGGGTTTTATAGTAGTAAAGGTGGGGTTGAGGGGTTTCTGAGGTTTAGGACCCCTGATCGGCTGACATTTGTCTAAGGGTGTCCTGGTGAGTGTGTGCTGACAGGTGATCCTATCTACAGCAGTTGGAATGTTAGGCATTTCCTTTAGATGGTCTGTTTTTGGGTGGTGCTCAGGTGATCTCAGCTTGTGGTGTGGTTCTTCCTTCAACCAGGCACTGCTTCAGGGTAAACTACTGAGACCCAGGCCTCTTGTTAAATTTATCATGGCTGAGCCTACTCTGGCAGGTGACAATGGTTGGAAGTAAAGGACTTCATTTGGGTGACCTGCCCCATACTTAGCTTATCATGGCTGGCCCCACAGAAGGAACTGACTTAAATAGATGGCATCATTAGCTAGCTGTCTTTATTTCCAATGCTAGACCTGTGTAGTCCACTTCAAACTGTAATGAAAATGTGGGCCTTGGGTTACTACCCAGTTGTTTCCATGTATATTGGTACAGAGATTGCTGAGGATCAGAGTTGTCTTGAAATGAGCTCTCATAGCTTTTCTAGAAAGGAAAATAGAAATAATACAGTTTATTGCTAGTGGATATAAGCCTTTTTGTATTCTAGAGGTGTATTAACAAAAGGAGAGATGACAGTTGTCCACTGCTGTCTTGACTCCAGGTAGGTTAATATTTTTTTAAATCAATACTCTTATTTCCTCTTGAGGGTAATTATTTTTTATGAGACACACTTTAAAGGCCACAATGTCTAAATGAAGCCTTACATTTTTAAGGAACAGGTGTAGACGTTTCTAGGTATTTTCTCTCTGTAGGCTTGTTTCCCAATGTGAACACATCACTTCTATCCTGAGGACACAAAAATCATTTTCCCCTCCCTCTACCTGCAGCTGCTGCAAAATTAACCTGCGAGCTGGTGTTGCAACCTGTGTCCTTGTGCCAATCTCCTCTTGCTTTCTCAGGGTTTATTTATTCCAAGGATTTGTGTGCCGTTCTGTTGCTATAGAGATTTCAGGTAAGATAACCTGTGCAAGAAGACCTTGGGAGATCAGTTCTAGTTTCTTCTAAAGTTGAAAGTGATGAGGAGACCCATGTATCCTTAAATTTTGCACTGTAAATTAAGGGACCTTAACTGTAAATGGAGGGGGGTAGGAGCATATTTGGGGCACTGGTTAAACTACTAAGGATTGTTCTTTGGGTCATTAAATTTTTTTCTTTTTTACTATTTTTATTGTGCTATATATTTTTCTCTGCTCCCCTCCCTTCCTTCCCCTCCCTTTCTACCCTCTTGCATGATCTCCA
>LOEQ01004376.1:104097-116125 GCA_001685075.1 Bramus lutescens | reverse complement strand
CTTCTTCTTCTTCTTCTTCTTCTTCTCCTCCTCCTCCTCCTCCTCCTCCTCTTTTCCTCCTCCTCTGTCTCCTCCTCCTCTTCTCCTCCTCCTCCTCTTCTTCTTCCTCCTCCTCCTCCTTCTTCTTCTGTGTGTATATGGCGGGACTGAAGGTGCTTGACATAACTGTCCAGCAATATGCAGCCCAAACTCAGAATCCTCTTGCCTCCATCTCCTTCAACAAAGGAGAGCACCTACCAGTGTGTGTTACTTCAACTCTCTGGTTTTTGTTCTTAAAGACATTTATTTTTTTTTCTTTTGAGACAAGGTTTTTCTGTGGAGTCCTGGCTGTCCTGGAACTCTCTTTGTAGACCAGGCTGGCTTTGAACTCACAGAGATCCACCTGTCACTGCCTTCCAAGTGCTGGGATTAAAGGTGTGTGCCACCACCACCAGGCAAGACATTTTTTAAATTTAAAATTACATTCGATCCAGGTGTGATAATTAGGTCCTGAGCAACTTCTTCCACAGTATTTATCAGTCTATCCGCTATCTTTCACATTACAATGATCTACTCATTATTTATCAATAAGAATATCCCACTCTTAAATCTAAAACTCCTGAGCAGGGTGTTGGTGGCACATGCCTTTAATCTCAGCACTTGGGAGGCAGAGATGGGCAAATCTCTCTGAATTAGAGGCCAGCCTGGTTCACAAGTGAGTTCTAGGACATCCAGGGCTACCCAGAGAAACGCTGTCTTGAAAAACAATCAAATAAAAAAATTACATTTGTGTGTGTGTGCCGGCACACGCATGTGCACGTGTACACTCTTGTACCTCACACTCATGCCATGGCGAATGTGTGGAGGTCAGAAGACATCTTACAGAAATTAGTTCTCTCTTTCCACAGCTTGGGCTCAGGGATTGAACGCATGCCTTCAGGCTTGGCTATGAGTGTTTTACTGAGGCACTTGGTGAGACCTTTAGAGAGACAGGGCTCACCTCTTTCCTTGTCTCTATAGCACACTTTGAAGCTTCTTGCCTGATAATCCTCCTAACAAGCTCTTTGAGAGCCATGATGTTTAGCACTGATGGTCCACTTGACAGGAGATTCAAACCACCTATGAGACAAACCTCTAGGCATGTCTGTGAGGGAGTTTCTAGATCAGGTTAATTAGGAAAATCCACCCACAATGTGGGCTCTACCATTTCATGGCCTGACCTCCCAGACCAAACAGAAAGGAGGAAGGGAGGAGTTGAGCACTAGCATGCTGCCTCTGTGTGTTGTGGAATAATCCTTCTGTACACTCTGTATATATCACTATGATTGGTTTAATGAACAAGCTGACTGGCCAGTAGCTGAACAGGATAAAGTTAGATGGGAAAGCCAAACTGAGAATGATGGGATGAGGAAGGGCAGAGTAAGAGGTGTCGTCAGCCAGACACACAAAATGGGATAGAGGTAAAAGCCAAAGCCTTGGGGCAGCACACAGATTAATAGAAATGGGTTAAGTTATAAGAGCTAGTTAGTAATAAACCTGAGCTATTGGCTGAGCATTTATAATTTATATTAACCCTCTGAGTCAGTTATTTGGGAAGCACCTGCCAGTTGTTTGGGAGCAAGCACTCGGGACAGGAAAGTTCCACCTATATCTGTCTGCCTCCTGACTGCAGATGCCATGATGTGACCGATAACATCAATGCCAGCCTTCCCCACCATGATGGACTTTATACCCTAAAATTTCTGAGCCGGAATAATCCTTTCCTCCCTTAAGTTACTTTTGTCAGATATTCTATCATTGCAGCGATGAGAGTGACTAGTATGAAGCTTACCTTTTGGGACAGCCCCAAATAGTTCTTACTAATCAGTGTCATTGAGAGGGACCTTGTTCAACTGAAGAGGTTAAACTCTATCACCTTTTCAATTTCTTGGTGAAGAGCAGGAACTGATGCAGTGTGGGCAGGCAAAGTGTTTTCATACAGAATGGGTGTCCTTGGAACTAGAGAGGCTTCAGGGCACAAGAGCAGCATCTCGGCTAGGAAGCTGCAAGCCTGAACAAAGCATTGGGGCTGAAGAGAGTCAACGCCAGGAACTCTAGAGAGAGCATGGAGGGAAAGTGAGGGAAAATGCAGCCAGGCAGGCTTTGTCACATTCTGTCTCATACGAGTCTGGTCATGCTATGAGTCTAAGGAGATGGAGAGTTGATAGATCCATGAGTGCCAGTAAACTTAGGAAAGCTTGTTACACATTTGGGAGAAATAAAATAGCATTGGGAGCCCCTTAAATATTATTTATGGTCATCTTTGTGTTAGATGATAGAGCTGAATAATGGCAACAGATGTCCTGAAAAGCTGTTTGGGTGTTGTTGTTGTTGTTTTATTGGCCAGTAAGGAGCAATAGTATTGTTATTTTGAGAATCAGTTTTCTTTGCAAGTAGCCTGCTTCAGACAAAAAGCTAGCTAGTACAATAGTCCAGAAGGAGATAAAGGCTACTGCCGTGCTTTTATTGTCAACTTGACACTGTATAGAGTCAACTGGGAAAGGAGTCTTGGTAAGGGGTTGTTAGGTCAGTCTGGCCTGTGGCGGCCTTGTCTGTGGGTGATTATCTTGATTGCATTAACAGAGATGGTAAGACCTGGCAGCACCATTCCCTAGGCTGGAGGTCTTAGACTGTGTGAGAGTAGAGAAATCCAGCTAACTGCAGGCGTGGATGCATTGTGTTTTGCTCTTGACAGTAGATGTGCCTAGCTGCTTCAAGTTCCTGCTGCCTTGACTTCCCCACAGTGATGAACTAGGACAGAATTGTGAGTGAAATAAACCCTTTCTTCCTTAAAATTGCTTGTGTAAGGTTTTTGTTTTGTTTTGCTTTTATTTTTGTTTTCTGTGTGGGTTGTTTATTTATTTATTTTATTTTTTTTATTTTTCTTTTGTGGAGAGCAAGGTTTCTCTAGGTAGCCCTGGCCATCCTGGAGCTCAGAAATTCAACTGTCTCTGCCTCCCCAATGCTGGGATTAAAGGAATATGCCATCACCACCTGACATTAGGGGGCTTTATTATAGCAACAGGACACAAAATTCAGACAACTTTTATCTTAGAAAATAAAGGATAGGAAATGCCTCATAAACTTAAGAGTTCTTAAGATCAATACATATGTTGATTTAAAAAATTATTCGCTTATTTTATACATATGAGAGCTCTATCTGCATGTATGACTTTATGCCAGAAGAGGACATCAGATCCCACTACAGATGATTTTGAGCCACCATGTGTTGCTGGGAATTGAACTCAGGACGTCTGGAAGAACAGCTAGTGCTCTTAACTACTGAGTCATCTTTCCAGCCCCATATGTTGATTTTTAAACACATTAAATATATACATGTCTCTGGTACAAGTGACCGTCAGATCCTGAGTACCCTCTGACATATTGCTCACTTCCTATAACCACCAGTTCTTTAGCTCTAGAAGGTTTAATTTAATTTTTGATTAATTAGATTATTTTAATTAATTTTCTTGGGTTGCTTTCATTTTCTTGTTTTTTTTTTCTTTTGTTCTGTTACTTTGTTGGAAAGTTTCTAGTGATAGGACCATAAATACCTTCCCAGATTGCGGAAGAGACTTAATGAAGAAGAAAGGAAGTAACCACCTTTTAAACCACAGGCAAAGATAATTCTCCCCTTTTCCATTTCAAGGTCAACCTTTTTTCTTTCTTTTTTTTAAGTATAAATTCTGTTTTTTTAAAAATATTTATTTATTCATTATCTATACAATATTCTGTCTGTGTGCATGCCTGCAGGCCAGAAGAGGGCACCAGACCNTCTCTCTCTCTCTCTCTCTCTCTCTCTCTCTCTCTCTCTCTCTCTCTGTGTGGTCTGTCTGTCTGTCTGTCTGTCTGTCTGTTTTCACAGGGCTTCACATTGTAAGGTTCTGGATGGACATGAGGTGGGAGAAAGAGGGTTCTATTAACAAAGGAAAGTGAGACAAGCCATGCAGTCCTCAGAATGCTGTGGACCTGAGATTCAGGAAGGTAGGAATCAGCACGATGCCCCTGCAACCCCAGCCCCCTCCCCGTGGACTAGTCTTCTCAGAAGCCAGTCTCTTGTGGAAAAGTAATCCAGTGGAGCCCAGCCGCATCTGTGCTGAGAGTGCTCTGGCTTCAGTCGGGCTTGCCAGAATTTCACTTTTCAGAGGTTTCTAGATTCGTATTCTGATGTCGCCCTCTCTCCCTGGGCCCCTTGCAGGGTGTAACCTGATTAGACCAACCACACAAAGCACACCCACTCATTGTCAGGAGGCAAGGCTGGAGAGATTCACCCAGACACAGGAAAAATATCTTTAGTCTTTTCTATTGGATTTTCCTATTTTAAATAGCTTGGTGTAGGGTTCCTTATATTTTTCAAAGCTTTGGAAGCGGGGAGAGAGGGAGGGGTTCACAGCTGGGGAGCTTGCTGGGTTCTTGGAGTAGGTGTCAAGTGTCCTGAGTTCTAAATGGAGTGCTGGAGAAGAAAGACAACTTTCTAATGAGTGTGGGAAGCCAGAGGCGTTGGCAGCCTGGCCAGAGCTATTACCTCTCTGTTTTCAAGCGTGTAAGTGTGTCACTGGATAGCTGGAGCCGGAATAGTGGCCTGGTTTTAAAGGAAGGGTGAGAAGGGCCCAGAAGAAACTGACCCTATAGTGTGTGTACATGGCTGAAATGCGATCGCAGCTGGCTGTGCTGTCGAGGTCAGACAGGAAGAGGCCCCTGGCGAAGGGAGGGACCAGGACAGCCACTCGCAGGCAGGACCCAAGCGCAGCAGCTTCCCTTGCAGCTGTGGTGCCTCCTCAGCACAGTGGTGTGGTGAGAGCTTGTATTTCAACTCCCCAAAGAGAGGGCGGGAAGGGGAATGCTAGCCGATAGGAACATTGCTGTTTTATTAAGAATCTGAAATGCTGATGTCATGATGCCCTGCCAAGGCCACTTTCCCCATTGCCAAGACACCACCAAGACTACTGAAAGTGTGGGCTTCGTGCCCCCCTCCACTTTTCCTCCCTCCTTAGTCTGCCTAGGAGGAGGAAGAAAGGAGTGTGGAGTGTGGGGGATTGGATTTTCTTTCTCTCTTTAGTTTTGGTTCTGGGGCTAGAACACAAGGCTTGTGTGTGTCAAGCATACCCTCTGACCATGGAGCCACACTCTGAACTCTTCTAGACTGGCTGAGAATTTTTCATACAAGTGAAGTGTATCCTCTTAAGGCAGATGGAGGGAGGTGCCCACATTTAGGCATCTTAAGCTTCAGTGTGAATTGGTTCTTGCCATAGGGAAGATGGGAGCCAAGGCATGGCTCATTGGTAGAATGTTCACTGTCAGCATGCTTGAGGCTCTGGGTTCCATCCTCAGTGCAAGCACACACACACACACACACACACACACACACACAAAAGGAAGAGTAGAATGGAGAAAAACAAATGGAAGCTAAGGGCTTTTCTAACCCCGGGACCATAGCCCTTGCCAGTAGTGACTCCCCTTGGATTTGAAGTGTTCTCACCTGCACTTGACTTGAGGGAGAGGCAAGAGAACCCAGGACTGGTCCGAATCCCTGGGAAGTAGCTCCTGACTGGTCCTCTGAGAGTCTTGGTCCCTAGCAGAAAGATGCATGAATGTTCCTCTCCTCCCAGTCCCTTGCTTCCCACCTCACTCTCTCTCTGAGTCTCTTCTGCATCACATCGTATGGGAAGTTGAAGGATGCTACCTTAAAACAGAGTGATGAAAAGATGAAAATGGTTTTTAAACCTAAAAGATTTCTGTGATAGGGAAAAAATAGCTGGACATGGTCACTGCTGTGGCCCCTCTGCAGCAGCCCCTTTCATCTCAAAGGCTAGTGCTGAATGAACCCTGGGTCCATCCAGGCCAGTGACCACCCAGGCAAAGGCAATATTATAATGGGTTTTGCCGAGCTGGAGCTAGCTACCCTTTCCTATGGCCTGCAGTGGGGGTTCTGTGAGTGAGGAAAGAGAAGTGGCCCTGACTGTGTCTCTCTGGATCTCTTTTGTGAGATAATGCACCATGATTCTTGTATGCCTACCTTTTTTTGTGTGTGTGTGTTTCTGTTTGTTTATTTATTTATTTTGTTTTTTTTTAAGTATAAGTCCCATTAAATTTTTCTAAGATGTTTTCTTCTGTCTTTATGAAGCCACCTCTTTACATGGGCTTTGGTGGAGGTTGTGGTGCAGGACCAGCAGGTCTAAATCGTGGCGGGGGTGTTTGGTCCTTCCAAGCTTCCTGAGATCGATTCCTGACCACCTTGCTATGAATAGCACAACTCACACAGTAATGCAGCCTGACATAACATTTGGGGAGCACATAAGCGTTGAAGACACTTGCTTCGGACATGTCCCTGACAGCAGCGGCCTCTATAATGTTTGAAATGACGAACTTCTTAATGGCTTTGTCGTCTTTGGGTACAGTTCATGCAGCAAATTGGCTGCATATGGCAGTGGGCTGTTTTTGAAATGGGCCCATGGGTTTCTTCTTTTTTTGGTCATCTTGGAGCCAAGACCCAAAAGAGCTCAGGTGTATTTCTTTTTTATTTTTCAGCTGGGCAGTGGTGGAGCATGCCTTTAATTCTAGCACTGGGAGGCAGAGGCAGGTGGATTTCTGTGAGTTCGAGGCCAGCCTGGTCTGCAAAGGTAGTTCTGGGACAGCCAGAGTGACACAGAGAAATCTTGTCTTGAAATCAACAACAACAAGACTTATGTTTATTATTTTTTAAACGTGTGTATGTGTGTGATTGTGTGGATATGTGCATGGGAGTGCAGTCGGTGCCTACAATGGTCAGCAATGGGTGTCAGATCCCCTGTAACAGGAACAGGCAGTTGTAAGTCACCATGTGGGTCCTTGGAATAGAACCCAGGTCCTCTGCAGAATAGTCAAGTGCATTCAACCACTGAGCCATCCATCCAGCCCTTCAGATTCAGTGTTAAATTTTGTTCACACCTATTAATCATAGGTCAGGAACTTGAATCATGAAGCTGGTTCTGTCCTGAGGTGTCCTACATGGATGTAGTCAGATTCAAGGGTTGGACCTGAAGGATGGAGCACTCTATGGCTCGCTTCTAGTTGGGGTTCAGCTGGGCTGTTGACTGGTGCTCCTGCTCAAGGCCTCTCCAACATGGTACCCAGGGAGGGAGCATAGGGATCCTTGTGTAAGGTTCTAAAACACAATGGAAGCATTCTCTTTTGGTAGAGGCAGCCTACCCAGGTTCCAGAGAGGTGGGGTGTGGGTTCCACCTTTAAATGGCAGGAATATTGCATTCCCATCCTGGAAGAGCAGGTGGGAATGGCAGATACTTCTGTGACATCTCAGGAAGCTGCAGTTTGCCACAGGTATTGTCTTGCGATTTTTCTTCCCTGCCCCCTTAGCTGTGCCACAGAATAGAACCTGGGTGGGAGGAGCTTTGGAAGATGCTTTCTGTGTTCTTCAGCGTCTCTCTTCTCCAGTGCTTCCCATTCCCTGTGCATAACGAACACAGGAATGGATCGCCTGGCACGTGGCCGAAACAGAGCCATTTGGCTTCACTCTACTTTGATACTAAATTTGTGTCTTTGTACAATCATCTCCTCCATGACACATTGCTCAGTGGCTTCCTGGTGTTTGTGTCAAGATTGAATAACAACAGGAAGAACAATTCATTGTCTGGACGGTCTCTTAGAGAATCTCCAGAAGGGTTTGAAGATCCGTTCTCAGTTGTAATGGTCTACATACCCTAAGAAGGTCACCCGGCTCTGTACCTTCAAGTTAGCATGGTGTGTGCAACCCTAACTTGCACAGGCCTTGACAAATTTTATTTTGTTCTGTTTTTGACAAGATCTCACTATGTAGCCCTGCCTGTTCTGGAATTCAATCTGTAGAGCAGGCTGGCCTCAAGCCTACAGAACTCTACCTGCTTCTGCTTCCTGAGTGCTGGGACTGTAGATGTTCACCACCACACCCAGTCTAGCCGTTCTATTCCATCAGTTCTCAGAGTTTTGGAGGAATTATTGCAGGATGTGGGGTCTTTTGTAAAAAACATATAAATCCACAAATCATATTTCTAACCTGGACCAGGAGTTTCAGTGTTTAGCAAGATGTTTAGAAGTTGGAGATAAGAGTTTGGAGCAGGGAGTGAGTAGACTGTTTACAGATAAGCATCTTCGTCATTACTCATATATGATTAAGCTATTTTGTAATCTGACATAATCCCGATGCAAGTCAGAAAATAGAAAGTTTGCAAGACCATATTTTATGAGGACATCAGACAAAGGGACATGTGGGTGTGAATATACCCAACCCTAGGATTGCCCCATAAGTTATGAATTCTTCCCGTCCCCTCACGGCTGGCAGCTTGATGTGTGTCGGAATGTGGCTTGCTATGTCAGTCCAGCTTCTAGCTGATCTTGACCCAAACATTCTGCACATCTTTCCTCTCAGCCCTGGGCTAGTCCTGGCTGGTGTCAGATAATCGAGAGAGCAGAAGATGGAGTTTGCCAGTGTCTAACAGCCACCATCTTGTTTTCCCATCCTGGAGTAGAAGAATCATTTTCTTATGGTCTAAATTCACTCAAGCATTATTTGCATGAGTATCAGTATGGAAATTCTTAAAAGACTTCCTGATGGGGCTGGAGAGGTGGCATTGACTGATCTTCTAGAGGATCCAGGATTGATTCCTAGCCTTCATGTGGCAGCTCACAACAATCTGTAACTCCAATGCCTTCTTCTGGCATCCCTAGGCACTAGGCATGCTTGTATGCATAAATGTACACATAGGTTAAACACCCATATGCATAAAAATATAGTTAAATAAATAAGTAAACGTATGTGCACCACACCTATATTAAAAGAAAGAAAAGAAAGAAAGAAAGAAAGAAAGAAAGAAAGAAAGAAAGAANNAAAGAAAGAAAGAAAGAAAGAAAGAAAGAAAGAAAGAAAGACAGACAGACTTCATAAGTACTGTTGCTGAGATTCTTTATTTAGGACTTTGGCTTGGGGCCCAGGAGATATTTCCTTCAGCTGTAAATCACACTTGGCTCAGAGTTCTGTTGAACCTAGCTCCACCCCCTTTCCCCTTAAACCCTTCTTCCTCTGTTTCCGATTGCTTCAAATTGAGGTGGGGGGTGGGGGTGAGCAGTACGAGGGACAAAGGCAGACATTATAACCCTTCCTCTCCAAACTACCTTCATTCTATTTAGCATGGACCTGATTTTTTGGCTTGAAGGTTATCTGGCCAAGAAAGGACCCAAATTAGACCCAAATGAACAGTTTTGCCAGTACCCTGTTCTTCATCCTCAACTGTCTTGTTGGGCAGGTTTTATGGGAAGCAATCTGACAATGCAAATAGTCTTTTAGGGACATCCCCAAGGAAGTGAGGGGAGGGAGCTTTCCCAAGCTAGGGAGGTGAGGGTTATCTGCTGACTTTTCTTTTTTTCTTTTTTTGAGACAGGGTCTTTCTGTGTAGCTCTGGCTGTCTCGGAACTTCTTCCACAGCTATGACTGGCCTCCGTCTCCCAGAGGTCCACCTGTCTCTACCTCCTGAATCCTGGATCTCTTTCTGTCAGTTTTTCATTTTCACCTTCATTTTTTAGTTACTATTGTTATTACTATTTATTATTGTTGTTAGAGACAGACTCTTACTCTGTATCCCATTCTAGCCTGTTACGATGTATCCGAGGCCTGACACTCTCCTGTCTTAGCTTCCTGGAATTGCTATGTATCCAAAGCCTGACACTCTCCTGTCCCAGCTTCTTGGGATTGCTCTGTATCCCAAGCCTGACACTCTCCTGTCTCAGCCTCCTGGGATTGCTATGTATCCGAAGCCTGACACTTTCCTATCCCAGCTTCTTGGGATTGCTCTGTATCCCAGGCCTGGCATTCTCCTGTATCAGCTTCCTGGGTTTGCCTGGCTGACTAACAGACTTTCTGAGGTTGATTCACTGTCACCAAGATAAAGAGAGCAAAATGCTCCTGATGTTTGTGGCTGAGGTAGAGTCTGGCTTTTTCTTACTTCCAAAATAATTTTTTTTATGGTCTTGGACTTCCTTGTTTAAGGTCTAAAAATGGACCGAGTCTCTTAGTCATGTCTATAGTGAAGGGCTTATAAAGAAACCTGTAAGCCGCCATACCTTCCCATGTGCTTTGTTGTTACTTTCAAGAACTACAACTTCCAGAATCCTAGGAAGATACCTGGTGTTTGGCAAGTGGAGATTACAGGTTAATTTAGGGTAATTACATTCTCCCTTAGAGTTGTATTCTGGGTCAATTCCTTGACTCTATGATGGATATTGGATCTAATAACCATCAGCTTAATGGTACTCAGATAGGAATTATCATTTAGTCATTGTATCAATGATGTAAGAGCCAATAGTAATTAGCAGAAGCAGAAGGGCCCAAGACCCTGTGATGGATAATATTTCTTTATTCTGCAGCAAACAAGCCATGTGTCCTATCATATTGTAGAACTATTTTAGCCAGTAAATCTACCTGTTGATAAGTCTGAGCTCACTTTTCCTTGTATATCATTTGGCATTATAGGCAGCCAGTTTGTCTCCTATGTCAGGGAGTTTCCTTTTGACTTAGCATTTCAGCCTGTTAAGGGGGTAGGGATGATGTACTCTCTTCTGTAACTGGTGAAACTGGGGCATTGGTTGTCAGGGCCCAGGAGGGCTGAAAGGGCTAGTCATAGGCTGGGCAATGGGGCATGTAAAAAGCATCTGATTAGCTGACCCAGCTGAAGAGACAGGGAGCAATCACATCAGCTTCCAGCAAGTCCAGAGCTCAGCAGTTTGTAGTCTGAAGCTGCTCCCTGGATGGTGTCTGTCAGTCAAGTGGAAATCTGCTGAGACAAATATAGACTAGGGACAGAAGTTAAATTTTAGGAACTGAAAGGAAAACCCTACATTTGGAACTTTTACTTATCTGGAGTCTGTTTGACCTATGACAGGTAGATCCAAGCCTTATGACCAAAGCTTATATGAATTTTAGTCTATCGAAGAAGACAAAAATTCTAGGTATATTAGCATTGCCACTGTACTGAAATCCACATTGTAGGAAAAAACAGTTAGCAGGTGTTTTTAAAAGAGCCAAAACAGGTTTACACCTTGGAGTCATATCAAAAGCTATGGCTTCAGGTTAAAGTGCATGAGTTATTTTTTTTTCCTGTCCGGAGAGTCAGGTATATAGATTTGGACAGAAATGTTTTTAGCTTGATGAAAAGCACCTTTAAATCTATACTCAGAAGGCAACCAAAGGAAATTGAAATCTTGAGCTGTGATGACTGCATAATGAGTAATCAGTGCAATTCTTACAAAGGAAAACATTGAATTGGGAGCTGGCTTACAGTTTCAGAGGTAAGTCCATTCTCAGCATGACCGTGTACAGGCAGACATTGTGCTGGAGCTGAGAGTGCTACGTCTTGCAGGCAACAGGAAGTCAGCTAACAGCACACTGAGGGAAGCTTGGGCAAAAAGAGACGGTAAAGCCCGCCGCTACAGTGACATACTCCCTCCAACAAGGCCACCCCTCCTCCAACAAGGCCTCCTAATAATGTCATTCCCTTTGGGGGGCATTTTCTTTCAAACCTCAGCAATGTCTAAGGAACGCAGAGAAACAAAGAGGCAGCCTGATTGCTTCACTGTCCAAGGGAGTGCCTTAGTTTCTGAGGAACTGAAAGGCATATAGTGGCCCAGGAGCCACAGACTCTAACCTGAAAAACCTATGACACATGCCTCTCAAGACAGCTTGACCCAACCAACTTCATGGTTTCTTGTACTCTTGCTCAGCCCCCTGGGATTACGGGCATACATGATCTGGCTAGTCATGTGTATTTTAACATAATGCATAGATTAGGTCTAGTGCATGCTTGTCCCCCAACAAATAATGTTTCCATACCATCTCTTTAACTGGAGACAGGGACAGGAAAATTATAGTAAGACCCCCTGGGTGTTCATGAATGGAGTAGGATACAAAGGATGCTGAGACTCTTAACTCCTTTATCTGGAGAGAGAGAGAGAGAGAGAGAGAGAGAGAGAGAGAGAGAGAGAGAGA
>LOEQ01004376.1:75577-90112 GCA_001685075.1 Bramus lutescens | reverse complement strand
CTTCCTTCCTTCCTTCCTTCCTTCCTTCTTTCTTTCTTTCTCTCTTATGTATACAGTATTCTGCCTGCACGTGTCCCTGCAGGCCAGAAGATGGCACCAGACAGATCTCATTACAGATGGTTGTTAGCCACCACATGGTTGCTGGGAATTGAACGCAGGACCTCTGGAAGAGCAATCAGCGCTCTTAACCTCTGAGTCAACCCTCCAGCCATGTGTTCCTATTTCATAACTGTAGTTTTGCTACTGTTATGAATCATAATAAAGATGTTATCTGATATGTGACCCCCCAAAGGGGTCACAACTCACAAGTTGAGAACCACTGCCATAAAGGCAGGATGGATGTGGAGCTTAGCTTGGTTATGCTGCATAGCTATGAGGTTAGGAATCAGGGACCAGAGAAGCAAAGAGACTTCAACATCTAAAGTCACGATGCTGTTAGCAGCATAAAGGTTGTGGGTTTTGTTCATGTGATTCTTCCAGTCATGGGTGCAGTGGTTTCCAAAGGACAATTATGGTGTGTGTGTGTGAGTGTGTGTGTGTGTGTGTGTGTGTGAGAGAGAGAGAGACAGAGAGAGACAGAGACAGAGACAGAGACAGAGGCAGAGATAGATCTTTGGGAATAGAGAATTAAGAAGGAAGTCCTATGTTTATTTATTTACTTAAGACAAAATCTTACTACATAGCTCAGGCAGGCCTTTGAATCACTACACCCAACCTAATACTGAGGGACTCTGGGTAGGATTTTCTTTTTTTTCTTTTCCTTCCTTCCTTTCTTTTTCTTCCTTCCTTTCTCTTTCTTTCTTTCTTTCTTTCTTTCTTTCTTTCTTTNNCTTTCTTTCTTTCTTTCTTTCTTTCTTTCTTTCTTTCTTTCCTTTCCTTTCCTTTTTCTTTTTTCTTTTTCCTTGAGACATGGTCTTACTATGTATCCTGGCTGGCCTGGAACTTACTGTGTAGACGTGGCTGACCTGAACTCACATAGGTCTGCCTCTGCCTCCCAAGTGTGGGCATTAAAGGCATGTGCCACAATACCCAGTCTTTGTGTAGAACAGTGGCTCTCAACCTTCCTTACATTTTGACCCTTTGATACAGTTCTTCATATTATGGTGACCTCCAGCCATAAAATTTTTTTGCTGCTTCATAACTATAATTTTGCTACTGTTATGAATCATAATGTAAATATATGTGTTTTCAGGTGGTCTTGGGTGACCCCTTAAGGGGTTATGTATGACCCACAGGTTGAGAACCATTGCTCTAGCCCTCCCTCCTCCCCACCCCCTCTCTCCGCTTTGTCTCTCCCTTCATTCTTCCTTCCAGAGTCTCATACATTCCAGTTTTGCCTCAGACTTACTGTGTAGCCAAGCCAAGGATGACCTTAGACTTTGGATTGTCCTATCCAGGGTGTGATTACAGGCATGCATTACCATATCTGCTTTAGTCGGTGCTGGGATCAAACCCAGGACTTTGGGCATGGAAGGTAAGCCCTCTATTAGCCACGATGATTCCCCAGCACCAGGCCTCTGTCTCACAGGTTCTGCCATCTCCCAATAGGGCCATCTTGGGGTCTAAAGTTTTAGCACATGGGCCTCTGGAGGACTCTCAAGCCTATAGCTTTCCTAAGCTTCATCTTCTCATTGGTAAAAAGTACACAATAAAACCACTGTGTGAAACATGAGACACACGTAGGGGAACTGAGGAGAGAGAATACTATGAGAATAGTTGGCTTTCTAAAAAGTACCCATGACCACCTGCGACTGTAGTCCACCACTGTTAAGTCTCCTCCTCTTGTCATAGGGACCTAAAGGAGCGAAGGCCCTGTGCTAACGACTTGCCCACCCTCCTCCTTAGATCTTTGCATGCATTATCTCAACACATGCTTAGCAAAAAATCATTTGGCTTTATGGTCCTGATGGAAAAGGACACACAGGCATTAGCTTGGCTCTTGACCCAAACTCGAGCCTTTGAATATTCAGAATATGCCATCCAGCCTTATTTCCTTATGACTTACCCAGATGCCTCTTCTCTAAGTAAAGGAAGCCCTGCATGATTTCTCCAGCTTTCTCGAGCCCCATCAATACTATCTAAAAATCATCATCCCCTTGAAGAAAGTACCATGTAATCCTTACACCTGAACACAATTCGGAGCTGGAAAGCATGCAAGGAGCTTCAGGCAGAGATACCCATTTCTGTCTTCTCTCTTCCAGGAGCCAAGTCAGCCCCGAAGACCATGAACTTATCTGTTGAGCACTGCAACATATCTGACTGGTTGAGACTGGAGGCCATGGTGAAGGCCTCTGTGTACGTGGTGGCTTTCTCCATTGCCACATCCATCACCATTGTCACTATCGCAATAGTGTCACAGGATCTGCAGCTGAGGAAAGAGGTCTGACTGGTCCTCCTCTGTCATCACCTGCTGTGCATCTTTTCGTACTGTGGCCTGGGGGTTGTCTTCCAAGGAATGCGGGCCTTGCTGGCCAACAGCCCCCTGCTGCTTTGCTGGCTGGTATTTGGGGCACAGCTAAGTGTGGGAGAAGGGATCCTCCTTACTCTGGCCTTGATGGCGCTCAACACTTACCTGGCCATTTTTTATCCCCTGAATTCTCCATCCTTTGTAGAGTCTGCTAAGTACAGGATTCTGGCTGGGACCTGGATGGCTGTTCTACTCAAGAATGTTGGCTTATTCCTCCTAGAAGCCACTAGCCCTCCTCCAGCCTCTGTTTTCCAGTCTGCCCCGTTCTGTCCTGTCATCTTGAACAGTATGCCTGCCAGAGTCATCGGCATGCTTTTCCTTGCCCTTCCTTTATCTGTCATCCTTGTGTGTTACTGTCTGATATACTGAGAAGGGAAGCGGGCTGGCCATTTTAATAGATCAAACATCAGGGCCAGGAGAACTGTCCTTGTTCATCTACTGCAGATAAGCTTACACGTCATCCCCACGCCCATAGTCATAGGTTTGGGAAAGCGGTGTGGGTTTTTTTTCTTTACTCTAAATCTGGTGCTTTTTGGTGTCTTTGCATTTGCACAGTGTTTCAACCCTCTGGTGTATGGGCTATGCAGCAGAGACCTGCAGAGAAAACTGTACTCTTGGCTGCACTGTCAGAAGAACCAGCAGGGGGCTGACTTAAACAAAGATTTAGCTCTTCCTAGTAATTCCAGACCTTAATAGGGGTGTTAGGGCTGAGGACTTGCCTAGCATTCAGCCCCAAACTGTTGCTGTGCTTTGATTTTGAAAGCAGTGAGATTTCTCAACTGCACCTAGGTGAGGTTTGACACTAAACCCAGATGAGCACTTTCTGATGAGTCTTAGTATGACAGCTGAAAGGGTCAAATCTAGGAGTCACATGACAATGGAGTCACTGGAAAGGCTGGGGTAAACAGAAGTCAGGGTCCCGCAGACTGGTGTCATGTCAAGGTAGGCCAAGAGCCCAAGAGCTGTATGCTCTGGGCACTCACATCTTGACAACTTTGTTCTGTCAGTAGAAAGAGCAACAAGATGGCTTCTACCCACATACTCTCCTGTAATTGGTGGCACCTAATTGGCTATGGAGACCCTAAAAGCAAAGGAGTCTGGGAAATGTAGTTTCTAGTTTTACTGATTTGGCAGTACGAGAAGTTACCTCCCAAGGAGTGAGAACTGAATGAGCCAACTTATGGGCCCCTTTCTTACTACATTTAGTTTATAATGATAATGATATTATAATGATAACAGGAACAAAAGACACTATTGGGCATTACATTTCTCCCATTATACAATCCATTTTATACTATGTCAGATCCTCACAACAATTTGTAATGTAGACATAATTACTCTTGATTTACAAATGAGAACAATGGAGGTTGAGGAAAGATTTACCTAAGCCTCAGAGGTTCTAAATCTTGCAATTTACATAACATTTTCTGCATTTGTTTGGTACAGGGTAATCATTTTTCTTAAAAAAAATTAAAAAAAATTAGTGTGTGTGTGTAGGTCAAGGACAACTGTTAGAGCTTGGTTCTCTCTTCCTCTTTTACATAGGTTCCTTTATGTGGTCATCAGGTTTTCGAGGCAAATGCTTTACCTGCTGAGCTATCTTGCCAACCCAACTTTTTTATTTTTGAGAGCCCAAACTAATTGCTTGAGAAAGCCAGGCCTTGACTCTCCACTTTGCTTTGGGTCTGGAGTCCTGCTAAGGAGGAGATCCTCTTTCTTATCTGTCACTTTATCCAGCACATTTCCTTCTTATCCATTACATTAACAACGTTCTATTGTTCTGAGGCCATCCTTATTTTCATACTCTAGAGCTTCTGTGCCATGTCTATACTCTTCCTTGGTTTCAAGTGCTCCTCTTTCCTCCTCCATCCTCTCCTCTCAAGTTTGTGAGATAGAGTACTTGGACATGTTAGGCAGATGCTCTTCCACTAAGCTATAGTACTCCAGTCCTCAGTTGCTTGTCTCCTCTCTAAGTATTTAGACTAAGTTTGCCCCTTTTCCTAGTTCAAATGCTAAGAAACAAAGCTTCACCTTTTTTTCCCCAGGAGACTCTGGATTTTATTTCCCTTGTCTCTCAGTACCTAGCACAGTGCCTGGTAGACTTCAGGCACTCGGATGATGAAATAGAATCACTAACCGGGAAGAGATGCCTTTCTACAAACCCTTTTCTTTTTTCCTTTTTGGTTTTTGAGACAGAGTTTCTCTATGTAGCCCCAGCTGCCCTTGAACTCACTTTGTAGACCAGATTGGTCTCAAACTCAGAGATCTGCCTGCCTCAGTCTGTAGATAGAAATTTCTGTCTTGCCTGGTCCTGTAGCCATTCAGTCCCAATAAAACACACAGAGGCTTATATTAATTATAAATGGTTGGGCCTATTAGCTCAGGCTTATTTTTAACTAGCTCTTACAACTTAAATTAACCCATAATTCTTATTTATGTTTAGCCACGTGGCTTGGTACCTCACTCAGGGAGGCATTCTTATCTTGATTTCTCTGTATCTGGCTGGTGACTACAGACTAAATCTTTCCTCTTTGCAGAATTCTCCTAGTCTGGTCACCCCGCCTACACTTCCTGCCTGGCTACTGGCCAATCAGCATTTTATTAAACCTATACAAATGACAAATCTTTACAAGATACAAGAACATTATCCTGCAGCATCTGCCTCTTTAGTGTTGGGATTAAAAATTTGTACCACCACCACTTGATGCCTTTCTGTAAACTCTTACATCAGAAAAGCCAGTCTTTTCGCACTGACATATTAAACAGTCTGAGAATAAAAAATCTTTTAGGACTAGAGAAATGGCTCAAGAGTTAAGAGTACATATTGCTCTTGCAGAAGAACCATGGGTTCAGTTCCCAGCACTCACATTAAGCAACCCATAAACTCCTGTATCTATAGCTCCAGAGGACCTGACACTCTCTTCTAGACTCCATGGGCACCTCACTCACTCTCATAGGCACACATATATAAACATAATTAAAAATAATAAAAATAGGCCAGCCTTTAAACCATATACACACAAACAACAAAAACAGACTCAGAAGACTGGATCAACATACATTTGTGCATACATATATACTTATTGTATGCATGTGTATTAGTCAGTATTTTATTGCTGTGAAGAGACACCATGACCATGGCAAGTCTTCCAAAGGAAAGCACTTAATTGGGATAGGCTTACGCTTTAGAGGTTTAGTCCATTATCAGCATGGCAGAAAGCATGGCATCAGGCAGGAAGACAAGGTGTTGGAGAAGGATCTGAAAGTTCTACATCTGGATCTTCAGGCAATAGGAAGAGAAAAAGATACTGGGCCTGGCTTGAGCTTCTGAAACCCCAAAGCCTACCCCCAGTGACACGTTTCCTCTAATAAGGCCATACATCCTGATCCCTATCAAGTAATATCACTCCCAAATGGCCAAGAATTCAAACACACGAGCCTAGGGGGGGCAATTCCTATCTAAATCACCATAGTATGCAACAACAATAATCAAAGAGAAGGCATCTAGCAACTTGAAATGTGGGAAATGTGGGTGGGGCTTAAGAGAGGGCATCTCTGAGGGACTGGAGGAAGGAAAGGCAGGGGAAGTGATTCTATTTAAATTAAAAACATTAAAAATAATAATATGGGCAGGGAGAGAGAAAGATTGTAAGAGCCAGAGGAACAGGGAGTTTGCTATGAGCTTGTGTCTCCCAGGAATGTCAAAACTATGTCCATGAAGTCTCATCTCACCCATATGACTGCCTAAACATGAGCTGAACAAGGACATCTGGCATGCCAACATTCACAGGCAAAGCCAGGAGGCCTCAGCCCCACACAAAGAACTACAGGCAACTAAGGAATGCTGAGAGCAGGAGAAATGGTCTCCCCAGGAAGAGTGCACCAAATGGTTGTCAGCCTGAAAATATACATATTTAATTAACATTATATGTAAATTTGAAAAGGAGCAAAGAGGGGTATATGGGAGAAGTTAGAGGAAGGAAAGGGAATAGGAACTGATGCAATTATATTATAGTCTCAAAAATTTTAAAATGATAAAAACAAATATTTTTAAGATCTCTCTCTCTCTCTCTCTCTCTCTCTCAACCCAGAAAGTCAAAGAAGAACAAAAGTTGACCACATTTAACTCAATTGTAATTCCTAGATTTAATGACTTTTGCTTGTGACATTAGTGGGTAGCTTTATACCTTCAAATGCAAATTTAATGTTTTTTCAAATTGGGAATATATGGTATAAAATTTAAAAAGTTGACAATGATATGGGTGGGAAAACATCTCCTCCCCTGTTGTGGTTTGAAAGAAAATGGCTCCCAAAGGGAGTGGCACTATTAGGGGTCTGGACTTGTTGGAGGAAGTGTGTCACTGTGGAGGTGGGCTTTGAGGTCTCATATGTGCTCAAGTCATGCCCATTGTCTCAGACCACTTCCTGTTGCCCATGAGTTAAGATGTAAGAACTCCCAGCTCCTTCTCTAGCACCATGTCTGTGTTTCCCACCTAAAATAATGAGAAAGAAACCTGCCAGTAAGCTTAATGCTATCTGCAACCTTAAAAATGTAATTAATTATTCTAATGTGGCTGACATAGCCATGTATCATACAAGTGCGCTGAGAACACAGGTCACTGATACATATGCATAGGGCCCTAATTCTGAATCCAAGCACTACAAAAGCAAACAAACATGATGCGGGATTCTCCTCTGTATGCTGTGAATATATTTTATTACCATTGGTTAATAAAGAAGTTGTTTTTGCCGATGACTTAGCAGAATTAAGTAAGGCGAGAAATCTGAACAGAGATTTATAGAGAGAGTAGGTAGAATCAAAGAGACACCATGTAGCTGCCAAAGGAGACAGATGCTGGAATCTTACCAGTAGGCCACATCTTTGTGCTGATACATCAATTAACAGAAATGGGTTAATTTAAGATGTAAGAGTTAGTTAATAAGATGACTGAGCTAATAGACCAAGCAGTGTTGTAAGTAATGTAGTTTCTGTGTGATTATTTGGGTATGGGTGGCCAGGAATGAAAGAGCAGCCTCCATTTACACAAACAAACAAAAACCTAGTTGTTTCATGAAGTTTTTATAGTAAGAAAATAAAGCCATAAATCCTAAGTTTCTTATGATTAGAAAGAGGATATATTTTAAAGAGTGTGGGATATTATCCTACCTCTCAGAGTACATTTTGCGTTATCAGATGACCATGTACCTATGGAGGCCAGGACAGGATGTTATTATTTGGTTGTAAAATGTCTGCTAAAGGCTCACACCAAAGGCATTGAACACTGCATCTCTAGTTGGTAGTGGTGTTTTGGGACTTTACGCAACCTTTGGAAGCTGGGACTTAGCTGGAGGAAGTGAGTCACTGGGGGATGAGCCTTGAGGTTTATGGGCTGGCCTTACTTCTGCGTCCCTCTGCTTCATGGACAAAGATGTGAATAAACAGCCTCATCTTCCTGCCACCATAGCTGTGATTGGTTTCTACCACTGTACCTCCCTGCCATGATGGGATGTCCCCTTAAACTGTGAGTCAGAATGATTCCTTAAGCTGCTTCTTGTCAGGTATTCTGTTGTGTGGAGAGAAAGTAAAACCAGGAGGAAGTTAGGCAAATGTCCACCACAGGGCTGGCAAAATAGCGCAGTGGGCAAAGATGCTTGCCATAAAAACCCGACGACCTAAGTTCAGTCCTCAGAATCTGCTTAAAGTAGATGGAGAGAAATGGTTCCATAAAGTTGTCCTCTGATGCCTACAGGAACACTGTGGCATGTGAACCTCCTCCAATCAAAAAAGTTATCCACCACAGATGAATGGCTAAACAAAATGGGGTATAAGCGTATGAGCATACAATGTAATATTATACAGCCTTGAAAAATAAGGAAATTCTCAGTCTGGGTATGGTAGCACACACCTTTATTTCCTCCATGACAGAGGCAGAGGCAGAGGCAGAGGCAGAGGCAGGTGGATCTCTGTGCACTCCAGGCTGGATAGTGAGAACATGTCTATCTTTAAAAAGTCAGATTCAGTCTTGAAACACTGATTGGTCAAATTTGCATTATTGGTTCCAAAAGGTCCCTGTAGTTTGTCACTTCTCACACAATCCTCGTCCTTCAGCTTCCCAGGTCATCTGAAGCATTCTTGGAAATGGGAAAGTCTAGAATGCATGTCTGAGCCAAGTGTGGGATGTTTAGCATGGAACTGCTCTCAGGCCCAACCTGTTACATGAGAAGCGAGACTACGCAGACTCCTCCAGCCCACCCTGCAGGCTACATCTCAGCCATTTCATTAGACTGGCTGTGAGGCTTTACACTGTGGTCAATAGTAGCAGAGATCTTTGGCCATCTTTTTTGCTGTTCTTTGCGACTAAACTTTACGGTGACTTTGCTTGTATTCTGGATTGGCTCTCAAGTTAGGCATGCTTGATGACAGAGCCATTGAGGGTATTCCCCCCCAAGCACTGCTGCCTTAAAGTGCTTCACTAGTTCCTTCTTGCTTACCTCAGGATTTTGAAATCTAGCAGTCAGCATCTGGAAGGACCCACAGTGCTCCCTAGCGGTGGGGGAAGTGCTGTACAGTCTTGGAAGGAACTTTTGGGATTTCAACTTAGATAGATGAGCCATGCCCGGAAAGTTACACTATGCCACCTGTTCAAATTGGAAGGAATTCCTACCTTCTTGTGACTGTCTGAGGAACAAACATGAGACTGGCCTGAGGACTGGTCTGCTACTGACTGAGAGAGTGGTGGGAAGAAGGGACATAGGCATTTGATAGAGCCAACCATTCTGTGTTCTCCACCATCTCTGCCTTCAGAAGACCGGCCTCTGGAACCAGTCTTGGCAGGTTTGCTCTATCACCTAAACTACTGGACCCCTTTCCTTTCTGGATTCTTCTCCTCTTCCTTGTGCAGACACAAAATATGGAGTTCCCCAGGTACCATCCTTGGCCACATTCTGTCCATATGATCAATCACTCTCCAGCTGCAGGCTTCCCATGTGTCTTCAGCTTCAGGGTGTCTCATCTCTCCTCACCACTCATGTATGTTCCCATGGTCAGCAACATCTCCTCTAGGGCTCCTAGGTGCACTTCGAACCCGTCCTGTTTAACTACAGCCTGTCATCCTATTGCAACTTTGTCCTTTCTTTGTAACTTCCATTTTATATAGCATGCTCCGTACTCCACAAACCTGTTTCTATACTCTCTCTCATCTCCCAAATCCATCCTATCCTCAGTCCTATGGACACTTATTTTAAATTTATTCAAACTTTTTTTTCCTGTTCCAGCAAGGTTTATCGAATACACTAAATAGGTGTATTAGTATGTTGATCTTTTTTTTTTTTTTNTTTTCTTAAATGGCCATACACAGGGACATACTGAAGGCTGACATTCAGGGCCAGGAAGGATCGTGAAATCAGGAGAGCAAAGCTGCCCTGGTATGGCAACACTGACCCATTTTTCTTCTCCTCAATGAAGAGGCTCATGAGCATTCCTCATTACTGGCAAGAAAGTGCTGACCCTTCTCTCTAGAAGAACAAGGGAGCAAAGGAATCAAATGGCTAAAAACTCTTACATCCCTGTGATGGTTAATGTTGCCAACCTGACAGGCTCTGCAGTCACCTAGGAGACAGAGAATGGTACACCTGTGAGGACTTATTTACCTCTGGGCACACCCATGAGGGACTATATTAATTTGTTTAATTAGGAGAACCCAATATAAAGGCAGAAGCACCATTCCCTGTCTGGGGTCCTTCACTGTATAAAGAGAGAAAGGCTAGACCAGAACTCATCTTCCTGCTTCCATAATCCATGCACTGGGATGTCAGGCATGTGCCAGCATTTGTCTAATTACAGAAAGGCTACTGAGTAGGGGCACCTTAAGTGCCTGGCATTCCCACCTAAACAAATCCAAGGCTAATGCTAACAGCAAAATCAAACGAGATACTTTGGCCTTCTAAGACTAATATATCACTAAGGATGTTCTACCCTGAACTGAATGTGTTTCTCAATCTCATTCTCATCTCAGTCTGTTGTCACCATGGCCTCCTGCACCTGCAGGGGGTTCCCAGGTACACTTGCTCTTGAATACTTTGACCAAAAGTACTGGTTTAAATCATCCTTTCTCAAATGTTTCTTTTAAAATATCTATCTCTTTCCTCCGTATCTATTTTTATGGACCTATGCATCATCTCCTAGGAGAATAAGATGTGTCAGCAAACTACTGTTGGACCCAAAGCAAGTTCCCCTCCTTGTCTCTCAGTCCCCAGGGAGTCTGTGATTATCATTAATACAAGGAGGTAAGTTTCAGCTGAGTGTGGTGGCACAGGCCCTTAATTCCAGCATTCCGGATGTGGAGGCTGAGGCATTTTGCTCTCTGTGAGTTTGAGACCAGCCTGGTTTATAAAGTAAGACTCTGTCTCTAAACAAACAAACAAACAAACAAACAAACAAACAGAGGTAGGTTCTGGTGATGTTGGATTTTAAAGTAATCACTGAACAGGTCAAATAATGGTTTCCCTCTAAGAAACCAAGTAGATGAAATGTTCCAGTGGTCCAGGGTTCTGAGGAGCCCAATAATGATGCAATTTAGACATGTTCTAAAGGCCCGCATTTTATACTCTCGGTGGGCTATTAATCCCAGTGGTTGATGACTTGTGAAGCCTGTCAGTCCCTGAGAAGCTCGTGTGTGGAAGCCCGAGAATGCCTTGGGTGGACATTTTGTATAAGAATGCTGTGTCCCCTATCCACTCCTTCTTCCTTAGATTGTTATCAGCGTTCAGCCTTAGGGACTGCCTTATCCTGATTCTGCCTTGCTCTTATCCTGCTCTGAGCCTTCCTCCACAATGGGAGACTCTCCTTCCCAAATGCAAAGGGAACTGCACAGCTCTTCCAGCGGAGCCAAGGGGCGGCACTGCAGTCCACAAACCCCAGGTCAGCAAGAATCTTATGTGCATATGTCTTTCTGGAAGGTGGAGAAGTTTGTGACGGGTCAGAAGAGGACTATGTCTTTGGTTGCTGATTCATTTTCCTGTTGCTATGACTAAAAACCTGAGCCAAAGCAGAACAGGGAAGAAGGGTTTCTTTTGATTCCTGCTTTGAAGGGACAGCCCATGGCAGAAGAGAAGGCATGGTGACAGGCAATTGATTGGCTGGTAATATGGCATCTACAGGGGAGGGAGAGAAAGACAGGGGGAAGGGTGAAGGAGAGAAGGAAAGAGAGAGAGAGAGAGAGAGAGAGAGAGAGAGAGAGAGAGAGNAGAGAGAGAGAGAGAGAGAGAGAGAGAGCAATACACACATATAGATTTTGAGTTATGGGTATCGAGTTATGAGGGTCAAGGGTGTAAGGTCATCCTGTCATGGTGTCAGTTATATAAATGATGGACTTATGATATTAATCTTCATTAACACCTGAACTGGATTTGAAGTCACCTAGTAGACATGCCTCTGCATATATCTGTGGGGGTGTTTCCAGAAAGATTTAACTGAGGAGAGAAGACCCCTGAACGTGGGTGGCACCATTTCATTGGCTGAGGTACTGAACAGACTCAATCGCCAGTTCCTTGATGGTCTGTGGCCTCCCAAGATTACAAATTCAGAGGGTTTCAACCATTCCCCATTCTCACTCTGTATGGACTACACGGAGATCCCTGTAAGACCACAGTAGGCTGATTGTGAGCCTACTTTGTCCCTAGAGCTCAGTTCATGGCCTCCCACCACACTGGAACTGGGCCACCCAGACTGTGCTCAAAGTCAATAGCAGAAGAGTCGGCCTCCTCTCTGGCTTCAGAAGTCCCAGCTCAGCCCTGGAGTTCTCTGAAGTACTTTGCTGAAGCTATGCATATTCTTTTGATTTTCATGCATGAAAAGAATGACAATTACCACCACAGACCTTTTAAAACTACTTCAGGGTCACATAGAAAAGGACAAGCTAGTGACTGGCTCTACAAGGTGAGTGGATTTTAATGAGGTTGAGCTCTCGGGTTGGAGAACAACCAGAGTCTCAGGAGGCCCCAGACAAGGTGAAGGTGGGGTCCTCAGCTTAGAGCTGAGGCTGCAGCTGGATTCTGCAACTTGAGAGTTCTGTGATGTCATTGTCTACCCAAATTAATGAGACTATTGAACAGAAGCTTGTCCATCCTTGAAGTCATATGTTGAAACTATTAAACATGAGTGAAATGCTCTCCAGTGTAAATATATTATGCTAAAAATCTAATTATATTTTTGATATTTTCATTATTATGAAAATGCAAAGCAAAAATCACAACACTGTTTTATCCCACCAGGATGACCATAATAAATAAACAACAAGAAATAACAGCTGTTGATGTTGGAGGGCTCCTGCATTGCCTATGGGAATATGAAACATCAGTGTTGTTTTGTTTGTAACCTAACAAATAAAGCTTGCCTGAAGAACAGAATGCAGACCTAAGCCACTAGTTAGACGCAGAGGCCAGGCAGTGGTGGCACATATCTTTAATCCCAGCACTTGAGAGACAGAGGCAGACAGATCTCTGTAAATTCAAGGCCATGTGGGCCACACGAGATTGAATCTGTCTAAAAGAGAAACAGAGCTCACAAAGATGATCCCAACATTTGGGATCATATGGCTTTAATCCCAGTACTAGGGAGGTGGAGACAGGAGTGATATGGCTGTGTGGAGAGAGAATTGTAAGGCAGGAGGAGACAGGAGCTCAGGGCAGTCTGAGACTTTGGTCAGAGGATTCAGTCTGAGCAGCAGTCTGAAGTTTCCTAGAGACAGGATCACCCCTTTGGTCTGAGAGTTCAGTAGAGGTGAAAGGTCTGTCTATTGGTTGGCTGCACTGCTTCTCTGATCTCTCAGCTTTAATCCCCTAATACCTGAGTTCACGTTTTTATTATTAAGACCAATTAGAATTGGTGCTACCCTCAAATATACACCATTTCTCATTGTGTAGTTCTTGTGGTTCTGGAACTCATTATGTAGATCAGAAAGCCACCTCCCTCTGCCTTCCAAGTGCTGGGATTAAGGGCCGCCACACTCGGCTCATTATTGTCTTTTTTTAATGAGAAAATTCGGGTTCAGAAAGTCCACCCTCCACTCACTGTAGAGTTGAGACCAACACACTTGGCAAAGCTGAGTCTGGAACTTGGGTTCTCTGATTCTCAATCCTGTGATGCTCTCACCATGACAAGTGCCCTGCCCTGGTGCTACTGACACAGGGATGTGAAGGCAGAGGCAGAGGCTGAGGGCCTCTCCACATTTATGTCTGACTGGAAGGAAAAATACAAAGTTTCTGTCTATGGGTAGAAGTTCATGGGCTTCTCTCTGGTTCTCTGGGCATCTCATGGCTACATCTATGTTGGTGTGAGTGTCTATTATGTATGATTTCTTCAAGTGCAAAAATAGCGTGTTAGGATCCCTTCCTGTTTTCAAGCCACCCTCCCCCTCAATCCCTTAAGCAATCCATTAGTTCTTGCTATTCCTTTCTTTATCAGTTTTAAATTAAAGACTATGAAACCCACCTCGCTTGAATCTCATCTTATGTAACACTCCCTCCAAGTTGCCACACGTCACAGGAAGCAACTCAGCCTTGACACGCGCAGCTTGGAGCTGAAAGAGAAGATTTGTCTGTCTTGCTTTGAAGGTGCTCATGCCTCCTTTGGCCATTCTTCTAAAGGCAGAATGCCACTTGGGAAATTTCGTTCTACAAATCTTTACCTTTGAAGTCTTTTCTTAAAAGGAGATCTTTGGATACATAATGACAGACAGTCCACCTCTGTCAAATTTATAAAAATCCTAGAATGCTTCGGTAGAGAAATTTGACATCAATAAAACTCATGAAATATACACAAGCTATTGTGGTTCTGACAGCTGCTTAGTAGCCAAGTTATTTCGCTGCAGACGGTAGCTAGTCACAAGTCCACTAGAACACTGACTGGGCAAGTAGGGAGAAGAGATGATGGGTGTGCTGGAAAGTTTTATGTCAACCTCAGAGAGGAGGAATTGGGTTGTAGGCACGACTAGGTTGTAGGCAAGACTAATGTATTTTCTTTCTTTTTAAAAAATATTTATTTATTTATTATGTATACAATATTCTGT
>LOEQ01004376.1:54237-75504 GCA_001685075.1 Bramus lutescens | reverse complement strand
TGGAAGAGCAGGCAATGCTCTTAACCACTGAGCCATCTCTCCAGCCCTGTAAGGTATTTTCTTAATTAGTGGTTGATGTCAAAGGACCCAGCCCATTGTGGTTGGTGCCATTCCTGGACTGGTGGTTCTGGATTCTATAAGAAAGCAGGCTGAGCAAGCTGTGGGGAGCAAGCTGATAAGTAACACTCCTCCATGGACTCTGCATCACCTCTTGCCTCCAGGTTCCTGCCCTGTTTTTGTCCTGACTCCCTTTGATGATGAATATTAATGTGGAAGTGTAAGTCACATAAATTCTTTCCTCCCCAAGTTGCTTTTTGGTCGTGGAGTTTTAGTGCAGCAATAGAAACCCTAAGTAAGACAAGGGGCAGCCTAGCAGACTTGGTCCTTGGTCCTATTTTCTCTTTTTTTTCTGCTCTGCTCCCTCACCCTCACAACAACATTTTATGTCTGTAACTGAGAGAGAACCCCAGAAAGTTCTAGAATAATCTGAATATTCTATGTTGAGTGGGAGCTGCAGCTCCACAGAAGTAAAGATGAAAAGTCCTCAGATTTCTGGGAGATGAGAAATTAAGCTTGCCCTGCCCATCTTCAATGCAGACACCTTGATGGGGTGGGGTGGGGTGGATGAGGGGAGGAGTGCTGTTTGAGAGGGAGCTGATCAAGACTACCATGGACTGAGGATGGTTGGCATAAATCACCCTCCTCTTTAGAAATGAAGGAACTGAGGTCAGAGTCAAGGGATAGGCTGAAGTCTACGTAGTCACAAAAGAGAAAGCTTGGACCCAGCTCTCTGCCCACCACTCTGACTTATTCCTGCAGCTGTCCCTTCTTCATTCCAGCTCTGGTAACATGCTCTGCCAGTCCAGCAACTATAGAAACACAGAGTTCTTCTCTCCATAACTTAATGTGTATTTTTGTCTGAGTCTGATGTATTTAGGCCTCCCATTTCAAAGAGGAAAAGGAAACACACTGATATCGACTCTAACCCACTGAGGTATGGGTATAGAGAGATTTGGAGTTTTGATCAAACTAATTCATAATTTGTATTTTGTTTTCAAATAAAATAGCTGAACAAGGCAAAATTCAGTTTTTGTTGCATCCAAAGATGATTTTGCTCATATAATAACATGAAATCTATGACAAAACCCATAAATATAATCATGGTCAAAATATGATTTAAAGTTAGTTTAAAGTAATTGTTATGGTCAATCTTAAATTTTAGAAGTATGACTTATTTGTCAATACCTTGCATTATAATAGAAGGCCCAATTGTTGGGATTCATTTAGTAAGCACCAAATAAGGTCAGTGTCCTCAGAAGTAAGGTCATAATTTCTGTGGTGGGAAAACCTGGAAAGGCTCAGACAACCAGATTGAACTGATCCCCTGAGGTTTAGGGATACACGTACATCCTAAGGCAAAGTGCCAAACCATGTTTGTGACCACAGAACATATTAGTGGGACTGTATTATGCCAGCATGGGCCACTTATACCAGGCTTGGGAAGAAAAGCTGAATTTCTTTTTAAGGAGGCCAACCTGGTGTTTGGCCCCTCCTCTTCCCTACTGTGGAAGTGACTGTGGCATCTCATTAGGGAGAGTGCATCCTCTACTTCCAGCATCATTTCACAGCTGAGACCATCAAACAAGACAGCTACACAAGTGCCCAGTCACCACGGTTCTCTTCAGCCTCCCCAGCCCGATGGGCCCGCACCACTGCTACAGAATACAGGCGGAGCTCCAGGAGAGCAATGAAAGTAGCAGCCCCGCTTTCCACGTCTTGTTCGAGGGCTTGCCCAGGCTAAAGGAGAGGAGGTGCTTTAGATGCAGAAAGCAGCAAGGTCTTTCAGGCAGGGTCTTGATGTCTCAAAAACTGAATATCAGGCCAGAAAGGGTGCTCAGCTTCTGGCGTGGAATGCTGTCGCTGCTAAACTGGAACTGGGAAGCTGCAGTGTCTGCTCAAGGTAAGAAAGAACTCATCAAAAGGGAGGAGGAAAAGGACAATGAAAGAGTACATTTGCTTTCTGCTTACAGTTCACCCAATCTAGACATTTTAATAACCAATGTCTAAGAGAAAAGCATTTCCATAAAAACCAGGTCCAGCTTAAAGGGAAGGAAGAAATTAGGACACATAAGATTGATGATATAAATACAGTTAGTTCACAGTCTTGCTCCAAACAACTTTGCTTTGAGATTTTGCTGCTTTCAAATTGATAGATAAGCTTGAGTATATATATTTTTTGAGGCTTTAGATTCCACACAAACCTTAAAAAAATCTGTGTGCACTCAGGGCGAAGGGAAAGACCCACGGAGGCCATCTTACCCCTGGTCTTGGCAGAGCAGCCTGGATTCTTTTCTGTTTTCTTTCTCCTGACAGCGGCCTGGCGACCAAATCTGCTGCCATCTAGGAGAGGCACAGGCAACTGCAGATAGAGCCAAACAACAGCTGAAAATGGGAAGGAGCAAGGGAGCCTCTCTGTTATGTCAGAGTAGTTTCTGCACACACTGCTGATGAGAGCTCACGACAAGGAGCGTGCACACACACACACACACACACACACACACACACACCAGCAACACAGCTGGGCCATTGTTAAGAGTGTAAGATTCTTAGTTTGGTTAAATTAATATTAAGTGGTATTCCAAAGCCTACTCCATGCATCTGATGCAAAAGTGGTAATCATTTGGAAAATGATGTCTAGGTTTTGTCCAGGAGAAAGGAATTCCTTAGATCATTACTGAAACCAGATGGCAGGGGAATGTTTGTAAATACATACATACTATATGAATAAGATTTTATGAAACATCACCATGTAGACATATTTGTGATCAAAGTGTTCAAAAATATTCTAGGATCAATTGGTCTCTCTGTCTAACTACCCAAAAATATGTGCCATTTTTTTATTGCTCTCAGAACAAATTACCAAAAGTTCCATAGCTATCTTAGTTAGAATTACTTTTGCTGTGATGGAACACCATGACCAAAGAAACTTGGGGGAGGGAAGGGCTTATTGACTTCCACTTCCACATCACTGCTCATCACTGAAGGATGTCAGGATAGGAAACTAAACAGGGCAGGAACCTGGAGGCAGGAGCTGATGCAGAGGCTATGATATGGTACTACTTGCTGCCTTGCTCCCCAAGGCTTACTTAGTCTGCTTGCTTATAGAACCCAGGACCACCAGTCTAGGAATGACACCACCCACAGTGGGCTGGGTCTTCTGAAGGCATTTTGTCAAGTGAGATTCCGTCCTTTCCAATAACTGTAACTTGTGTTACATTAACTTAAGACTAGTCAGTACAATAGCTTCATACAACACAAGTTTATTTAATAATTATGTCAGTTAGACATCTGATGTGGATCTCAGCAGCCCTTCATCTGTTCCTAGAGGAGAACCTAGTTCCTGGGCTTTTCCAGATCCTCAAGGTCACCCACCTTCCGTGGCCCCTTCCTGCATCCTCATACCCACCAGTATTGCATCCTTAGGATGATTCTTCCACAGTTATTTCCTCTCTCTGCATCTAAGAAAGGTCCCCTACTTCTCAAGACCCATAAAATCAGGGTGGTCAGACTTCTACCTATAGTCAAAGACAATTCCCCCCAAATGGCCCTAGCTTAATTATGTATGTAGAATGTCTTTGTTATTACGATTATAGGTTCTAAGGGCAAGGAGGAACTCAGGGAGGTCACCACAGTTTACCCCATTGTCACACACAATACCAATAATAATTCTAGCACTAAATAACTTATCAGCAACACCAAAGGCACACAAACTCTCATCAGTTTCCTTATCTCTCTTCCCCTTGGATTTTTCTACAGTAGTGTTGTTTCCAGTCTCCACGATATCTAGAAAACAATAAATGGCAATGAGGGAAGAAATAATGAAGAACAATTACAAATCTTAGGACATTGCAAAGGCCTTGCTTACATCACTGTTCGAACTGTCATTCCTTTCCTCCTTCTAGAAATACCCAAGGCTGCTGAACTGAGAACTAGGAATCCAGGGAGGGCGCTGGCCATTTTTGACTCCCTCAACCCCAATGGGACAGTTTAAATCTTTGCATATTTTTTTGCACAGATAAAATACTAATTTTGTGGGGAAATTTTGGGGCAAGCCCTGATTAGTTCTTCAACACACTTGAGGACTCTGGTTGGAAATGCACACTGGGTTGAGAAGATTTGGCCTGAATTCTTTCCTCCTCACCAGCAGCGGGCCCGTACTCGATTGGGTCCTTCCTAAGGCCATGACAAACAACTTCATTATCTAGCTGCAGACGTTTACCTGCTGTCTTGAGAGAGCTGGTCACAGAGCAGGCAGTACAGGGAACAGCGAGTAGTTAATGCAGGCAAGCTTGCTCAGCTCATTCCCCCTTTTCTCACATCGGGGTTCAGCCCATGAAATAGTGCTACTCAGGGTTTATTATTCTATCTCAATTAACCCAGTTAAGAAAAACTCTCACAGTCATACCCAGAAGCCAACTTGATCTATATAATTCCTCACTGATATGCTCCATCAGATTATATATGATGTCAAATTGACAATTAAACCAACTATTACACCGTTTCTGTGTTTTTCCTCTCTTGCCTTGTCGCTCTGTCAGAACTTTATCTGTTTTGATTATTTTATAGTCATATGAGCCCTCTCTGTCGTAGAATAGGAGGCTAGAAGCAAGCTCTCCTGACCTCTTTCTTTATGCTTGGTGATCTAGCACCCTGAATACTAATCTTAACCAAGAAAATTGCTGTCCATGGATCCTGAGACAGAGACAGAAAGGAGCCCCCACTGTGAACTAAGACAAGATGCTTTCTGTGAAGAAAAAAAAAACAAAATAAAATAAACCAAAACCAAAACCCAAAACACAGCAAAACAAAAAACCATATAACCCTTTCAAAACCATGCCTTTCAATAATCCCATTTCAGATCCAACAAAGCCATTCTCTTCCCACTTTTCACACTCTTTTCCTTTTCTCTACCTGAACTTCTACGAAAAAAAGAGAAACAAAATTTATTTGAAAATTATGAGGAGAGGGCCTGGGGAGATGACTCAGCTGCTAAGAGCACTGACTACTCCCACAGAAGACCTGGGTTCAATTCCCTGTGCCCACATGACCACTCAAACCTGTCTGTAACTTTGGTACTAAGGGACTCAAATCTCTCTTCTGGCCTCTGTGGATTCTGGATATACATGGACAACATTCACACAAGCAGACAGTCATATACATAAAAATAAATCTTAAAAAAAGAAAAATATGGGGGAAAGACAGCTAAAACTAAAGGCCATTTGAGGGGTAGTATGAACTCCCTAATACAATAGAAGCTTCCATATATATATACATGTGTGTGTGTGTGCGGTGTGTTTGTATGTATATATGTATATATATGAACGTGATCTAAATGAAATCACCAAATAATGTGAGAGATAGAGCCGCAGCTGGCCATCTCTTGTTATCAAATAAAACTTCCAGTGCCAGAACTAGGAACTCTAATTAAGCTCTTGGCCAATGGGGTTCCATGTGAACCCCCAAAGAAACCAGGCTGTTACTAAGACTATGGGTTGCTCTCCACTAACCAACAGCAAGGACTCATTGTTGAAGACACCTATGCAACCTATTGAATGTGGAGATGTCAAGCTGGTGCCTACATAGAACCTTCATCTCTATGTGCTAGCATCGTGGCACAAGAAGGTACTCTGCATACTACCAAAGGAGAAACTCAAACAGTGACCCACCCACAGCCCTTTGATCTTCAGTGGCATCCTGTCCACAAAATAAGCTAGTGTAAGGGTGCCACAAAATCTGTGGAAGTAGCCAGCCAGTGTCTGCTTTCACTTAAGGCCCACTTTGTGGGATGGCACCCATATCCAACACTGCTTGGATGTTCAAGAACTGAGACCAGATAGCCCAGGGATCCAGGGAAGCCATATCCAACACTGCTTGGATGATCAAGAACTGAGACCAGATAGCCCAAGGGATCTAGGGAAGCCATATCCAACACTGTTTGGATGATCAAGAACTAAGACCAGATAGCCCAAGGGATCTAGGGAAGCCATATCTAACACTGCTTGGATGATCAAGAAATGAGACCAGATAGCCCAGGGATCCAGGGTAAAACCAAATACTACTGTTCTAAAACAAAGTAAAGCATAACAAAAACAAACAACCAAAAATCACAATGAAATGACTCCTAATGACATTCTGATACACTCATAGATCAGTGCCTTGCTCAACCACCATCAGAGAAGATTCCTTCTGTAGCAGACGGGAACAAACACAGAGATCTGCCGTGCCTGCACGGCCTAGAGACCAAGAATTGGCGAAGGGTGTCGGATTGAATGAATGCACAGAGCAGGAGGCTGAGGTGGAACAGCTTCTTTATTGTTCTGCTAGGGCTGGCTTTTATACCATGGTGCCAGATGAGGAGGGGGCTGTGAAGGGACTGTAACCCGACCCTGACAGGGTTCAAGGAACGGACACTGTGCACTCAAGAGTCCTTCCTCTACTCCAGGAGCAGAGGGTATTTTTTATGTCACACATGCTTTTCTTTGCAGTTAAGCACCTCAAATGGGGGCAGGGATATCATAACTCGGGGCGGCTGTTCCCACAGAGATCCTCAGCCTTATGTTTCACAGCATAAAAATCAGGTCCTGATTGGGCAATTATTTCTGAGTTACTTGGCTTGTGTGTAAGTTCCTGATCACATGGGCCATTTATGGTTTTTTCATCTAGTAATCTTTATGTGCTTAGTATGTCATGGTTCTGCAGTAAAGTATATGTCAACTATCAATAAAAAACAAATTAGTGCATGAAGGGATACATGACTAAAATTTACCTTGAATTCCTGAAACATGTGAGAGCTATAGTTAGTATCTAGGAAGCTTCTTACAGTCTCCTTCAAGTCTGGGTAGGCCTTCAGATGCATTGTGCTGAATATCACTTCCATAAGCAAGAGGTTAAATGTCTTCTGTAGGTCACCGAGGATGTCATACATCACATTTAAAAAAAATATTTATTTATTTATTTTATGTATACAATATTCTGTCTGTGTGTATGTCTGCATGCCAGAAGAGGGCACTAGACCTCATTACAGATGGTTGTAATGAGGAATTGAACTCAGGACCTCTGGAAGAGCAGGCAATGCTCTTAACCACTGAGCCATCTCTCCAGCCCCATACACCACATTTTTGACCACATCTAGGTTCTTGCATTTTTTTTAGAACTTGTAAAAATATTGAATGGAATTATGTTATGTTATGATGGTCTTATGGTTTATAAGAGAAGCTTAGAGTGGTTCAAATGCCATCCGATTCCTTGTGAAGTGCCTGAGTTTTGCATCTTACATGTCCTCTCTGTAATGACAGACCCGTGCTTATCTGAGAGCAGCTCTGGTGCTGACACACAGTTGACAGGAAAGAGTAGCTCTGAAGAATAATCAAAGGATGTGTCTGTAAGAGCCAGGCCAAGATGTTCTACTCCAGCACTAACAGGCCATGAGAGGCTGTATGGGACCCAACAGTAACTCCCCAGAGACTGACCTGGTCTGTAGAGCTCAAGGCAACCAAGTGAGCATCCTGGCCATAGGGCAAAGGCTTGTCGTCATTATCCCCAGGGGACCCATCACCAACCTTTACTACATTCTAGGGCCTCAGTTGTGCCTGAACAACAAGGAGCAATTTGGAGAGAGAAAAGCAAGTGTGATTTCTGGTTCTATTCTCATGTGACTTAACTGCTTGTGACTTTCAAAACCTCAGATTCTAGGATTTGGAATAAGTAGACTTTGTTTTGTTTTGCTTTTCTTTTTTTTTCCCTTTCCTTTTTTGAAAGTAAGATTTATTTATTTCTTCTGCATATTGATGTTATGCCTGTATGTGTTTCTGTGTGAGCAGACAAGATCCACTGGAACTAGAGTTACAGAGAGCTGTGAACTGCCATGTGGGTGCTGGGAATTGAACCCAGGGCCTTTGGAAGAGTGGTCAGGGCACTTAACCACGGGGCCATTATATAAGTAGACTTTATAAGGAAGCCCTGCTTGGACATGTCTACTCACATTCTAGTTTCTGTTGTTACACTGCACAAGTAAACCTGGGGTGCTCTGCCCTTTAGGGCATGCCCACACCCCATCCATCCCTTGTCACCATGTACCTCAGCCCCAGTTACTGCAGAGACCTACAGGAATGTTTCCTGTGATGCCCGCTTCTCCTGTCACCTCTGACTTCCAAGAAGTGAAGGTCCCTACTCCCTGGAGGCTCTTCAGCCTCTTGGCAGCATCCCGAGGTTCAGAGGAATATAGCACAGGGCAGGCTGTCAGGGCTGAGTCCTTCTCCTCACTCACCCGGAACTTCTGCTCAGAGATGTAGCCACGGTCTCGGAGGCTCATAAGGAAAGGAAAGGGCTTTGTGACGGCGCTTGCGATTTCCACCTTATTTTCTCTGAAGTGCTTGAACATGAGCCAATAGTCAGCTGACTCCTCTTCGCTCAGGAACTCTGTGATCACCCTAAGGGATACATTTCATGTAGAAAATAGAAACTGGTTTACAAGAGGCTACCAGTGGCTGGATAACTTCTGGTATGAAGGATGGTCTATGCTGAGCCAGTCTGTGTAAAATAAATGTTTTTTGTGGGAAGACAGAAATAGATACAGTTTCTATTTAGGGAATTTTTGAGGTGTCATAGAAGAACCCAGGGATCTTGGCAGAGCCTTGTAAATGGTGCACGGGTTCACCTGTTCTAATCAATGACCCTGTCTCTAAAACAAAACCACTCAGTTAACTGGGTAATCTTTACAAGTGTTGATACAATGCTGTCATGGCTGATTTTACATGTCTTCAGGAAGGATAAGATAAACATTGAAGATGATGAATTCTGTGTAAGAAAGTGTGTAGTTCCTGATGTCAGTGGTCTCTGTCTAATCAGCTAAGAACTTAATAGAACAAGAGAGCCACCCTCCTCAAGCGACAGTTCTCTAGTTTTCCACCTTCAGACTGTTCCTGTACTGTATTTAGTTAACAGGTCCACTCTGTTGATTTTTTTCCCAACCTCCATAATTGTGTGCAATTATACACACTACTGGTTCTGTTCCTCTGCAGGACTCTAGTATGTAGTTTACAAAAGAACAAGCTCTCCACAAAGGCATTTTTGAAAAGGAGATATTATGTATTCCAACACTGAAAGGCAAGCACTGTGGCTAATGACAAATCTCAGAAGACTTAAGGAAATATGCTTCATCTGTAAGGAAGGAGCTGCTATTCAGTGGCACAAAATGACTTCAAAGGCCCTTTGCTGGTAAAGAGCCATATTAGAGAGAGTCACAAAATATCCAACACCGTGACCTAGGCAAAAGCATCGCAGTTTCTTCTTAAGAAAAATTTAAGTGAAGCCAGGTGGTGGTGGTGCACGCCTTTAATTCCAGCACCTGGGAGGCAGAGACAGGTGGATCTCTATGAGTTTGAGGCCAGCCTGATCTACAGAGTGAGGTCCAGGCCAGGCTACAAAGCTACAGCGAAATCCTTTCTCAAAAAACCAATGGTTGGGGTGGGGGTAGGGGTGGGAATAGGAAAGAAACATTAAGTTAAGTGACTCATTCAGAGTTTACACCTTTAGGCTTTTACGGCTTCCCCCAGGAGAATCTGCAAGCCGATCTCAGTACATGCCACCTCCAGGGTTTCTCTGCCTAAAACCCTGGCTATGCTGGAACTAGCTCTGTAGATCAGTATGGCCTCAAACTGATCTTGGCCTTTTAGCCTCTAAATCTAAGTTAAATAGAGCAGCCTGACTGAATATTTCAGTAGAGCAAAGAACACTGGACTAATACACCAAGAGAGCTGAGGTTTGAGTGTATCCAAATTCCAATCCAAATCCTCTGCTTTTTCTTACTCAGCTTAAAATCTGACAGAAGTTACAGCTAAGGGACCCACAAAAGTTGATGCTGACTTTCTCAGACACATGTACTTCCCATCCTGGTGTGTTAGGGCTTACTCTGGTATGAGATACTAAACAGGTTTCTTATTGGCCTTTTGCACTGTGGTCAGGGAGGTAGCCTGATGGGCTACAGATGTTTGTTATTTAAACAGAAAACTGATTTGGGGTACAACTCTGTGACAGAGCATGTACAAGGCCCTGAGTTTAATCTCAGTACTACAAGAAGGAGAAAAAAATATGAAAAATGTCCCCATTCCTGCTCCTCTCTTGGATTTGGTGCCGAAAAGAATGAACACAGCAGCCTGAGACTCTCCTGAGAAATGCTGGCTGGCACAGTGGAACTTTGGGTGGAGTCTGCGAATGAAGTTTAGTAGAGCGCGTCAGTTACTTACAGAAACACAGAATGAATCTCCATGCCCCAACCATTTACAAACAGTCCAGTTCACACTTGAGACCTGCTATCCTTGTGGGTATCTGGATTTGGTGTGCGCTATGCAGATAGGTACCTGCATAACTCAAAACCCTGGCCCTGTGCTCGGGCAGCTCCTTGGAAGAAAGCCTTTCACACTTTCATTGCTAGGGTGATTGATTGCACCATGTGTGTCCCCACTAGGAGAGCAATGTCAAGAGCTTCTGGCTCCTCTGGACTTGGCCTCTTAGGCCCTCTCCTCATCGATAACTTGGCCCCAAACCCTCACTTCAGTAATGGGTGTGACTTTGCCAATATCCTGAGTCCTGAAAACTGGTTCTGGGATGAGACACCCCCAACACAGATGCCCACTCATTACACAGTGCCATTGTCCAGATGAAGAGCACAGAAGATCTGAAACTCACCTTGCACAAATTTCTCCTTATACAGAGTCCCATTAGCATTAACCACATGTCATCGGAAGCTCAGAATGGCTAAAATCCATATTGTTCCTTATGTGAGTTCTCGGATCTGCAAGGACACATTTCACTTTATTCTAGAACTGTGCATGGCTTTTTCTCCACCCACTTTGGTATCTTGTTTCTGCAACTAAAATGCTCTGGGTTTTCCTACGAATTAGTTATACTCAAAGATACTTCTTTTATGAATGATTAGATTCTTATAGCTAACAAGCTGCTCTGTCCCCAACCTCTGAACTGTATAGTGGCTGCCACCTTGTGTGTCAGAATCCCAGCTCTCAGACTTGCTGGTCACAGCAGCCCCTGTGTTGTGGGAACTCCTTCAGACAATAGCCTTTAGGATACTGGCCCACTCTGGGCGTGGTCTCATGTACTTTAACTGCATGAAAACTGAGCAAGGTTTGGGTTGGCTGATCCACAGCAGGGACTTGGTCACTTCTAGCCCTCCTACCCCTGTGTGGCTCAGTCCTGCCAGCTAAGAGGCTGAGTAACTTATGCCTGCAGATTCCTGCCGCAACTCCTCTGTGGCTTCTCTGAGCCCTGTGGCTCATTGCTGCTCCCCAAGCTAGGATCTGCTTCTGAGGTCCAGCTGCTGTCTGGCCTGCTCTGATCAGGCTGAGCTCTATGCTTGCACCTAGAACACAGGCTTGCATTCCCAGATTGGACCCATGAGAACCACTGGCCCCAAATCCTCCAGTAACTTCACAGCTCACAATTGCCTGCAAGCTCTGAGTCCTTTGAGCTTCTGCCTGACTCAACTGTCTCCATGTGAGCGTGTGCTGCTTTAAAAAAGTTTTGCTGACTCTCATAGGTGATTCAGGCCCTGATCTAGGTAGGACCTGCCTTACTGCCACAACTGTGACACCTGCTTGAAAATCCACAGTATTACACCTACAATAATTTTCTCAAAATTATAAGGGAGGTAAGTTAACTTGAACTAGAAAGAAAAATTGAATCATATCCTAGTGTCATGCAAGGCTCAAGAGAATCATTTAGTGACTTTTTACAAAGATTAACTTAGCTGTACAAATAGGGGTAACAGATCCAGAAACTAGACAAGTACTTACTGAATCTCTGGATTTTGAAAATGCCAACTTAGAATGCAAAATGATACTTGGATTATTAAAGGTCAGATCAGCACCAATGGATGAATGGATCCTGCACCCAGTCAATGCTGAGTCATTTGACTATAAGACTGAGGCTTGACTGAGGCTTGGGTAGGAGAAGCAATTTCCAAAGTATGAAAAGTCATCAAAATATCAAATGTTTTTATTGTGGTAGAATGGGCCATCTGAGAAGGGATTGTAGACAGGGCATTCATACAAATAATGTTTCTTCTGGAAATAACTAAAATAAAAAGTCTCAATCTTCTGGATTATATAGAAGATGAGGCAAAGGCCAACACTGCACCAATAAATGCAGATAAATAAGAGACAAACAAGGTAAGCTGTCACCAATGGGAAACTCCTTAGGGGGTTTCTCACAGACCTCAGTTCAAATGTGGTCCAGTCATTCTCAGTCACTGTGGGGCACATGCCTCCCCAGGACAATGAAAAAATCCAGTGCCTGCTGTAAAAAAATATTGCTGTTGACAATAGAAAAATCATGGAAGATGAATCAAAAGTTTCAGTAGAACATGGGCAATGTATATTTTGGCAGACTACTATAAATGTTATCAAAGACCAAAGCCAAGAGTATCAATAAATAACACTATAATTGAAGGATTATTGAATACAGGTGCAGAAGGGACTATAATTACTCCAGAATCTTGGCACCTGAATTGTCCTCTTCAAGAGGCAGATGTTCAATTCCTAGGAATTGGAATCCTACCTCAAGTAAAAGAAAGCATTAGATGAGTTGAATGTATAGGGCCAGAAGGACAGAAAGGAAGTTTGAGGCCATATGTGGCTAATATAGCAGTGAATCTATGGGATCATGATCTGTTACAGCAAAGGAACACCCAGAGTAACATTTCTGCAGTGTCAGAACTGGACCATAATCCACTTATGCATCTGGGAAGGCTATTATAAGGTACTATGAAAAAGAGTCACCAACCATTCAGGGTGTACAAAACACAGAAGAAAAACTAGCAAACTCTCAGAGGTGCCAATGGCCCTACTTTTAAGATGGTTAAGTAAGAAACCTATATGGGTTAAACAATGGCCTTTTACAAGAGAGAAACTGCTGGGCTTAGAACAGCAGATACAGGAGCAACTCATCATATTGAAGAATCAACCAGGAATTCTCCTGTATTTCTTGTTAAAAAATCTGGAAAATAGAGAATGGTGACAGATCCAAGAGCTGTTAATAAGGTGATTCAACCAATGTGCCCTCTACAATTTGGAATTCCTTCCCTGTTGCCTAAAGTATGGCCTCTTATAGTTATTGATTTAAAAGATTGTTTCTTCATTATACACTTGCCAGAAAAAGAAGAAAAATATAGCCCTCAGCCTACTAAGAGATACCAATGGAAGGTTCTCCCAAAGGGAATGTTAAATAGCTTTACCCTGTGACAATATTGTGTAAGTCAGCCACTGGCTTACACAATAACTAAGCAATTTCCTGAATCTATAGTTTACTATTACATGGACAACATTTTGCTATCTTATTCAAATGTAGATTATTTAGTAAAAATGTTTGAAGAAGTAAAGTTTTCCCTAAATGGAGATTACAAATTGCACCTGAAAAAATACAAAGAGGTGATTCTATCAATTTTTAGGTTATAAAATGGGTTTACAGAAAATTAGAACACCAAAAACACAAATTAGGACAGAGCAATTGCAGACTCTTAATAACTTCCAAACAGTGCTAGGGGACATTTCCAATATGCATCTTACTTCTGGGTTAAAACCTAATAAAAATAATTCATCTAAACAAAATCTTAGATTGTGACAAAGACTTAAATAGTTCCAGGGAATTATCATCTGAAGGTAAGAAAGAATTGACTTTGATTTAAGGGAAATTACAGGAACCACATGTGGATCATGTGAATCTGAATTTTAACTTTTTTCTCAATGTATTAACCTCCAAATATTCTTCTATAGTAATTTTAATGCAGAGGGAAGATATTATCTTATAATGGATCTCTTTTCCACATAAACCAAGTAAAAAGTAGAGACCTTATGTGGAAAATGCCTTTTAATTAGATATAAAAGGCTAATTAAGCCTTCATCAATTAGCAAGAATAGACCCAGAAGAAATCATACTACCTTTTACTACTGATGAAATTCACAAATTATGGGAAGAAAATGAACCATGACAAACAGCTTGTAGTAATTTTTGGGAGAGATTAACAACTATCCCCAAAGTGAGAGAATTCAAATTATAAAGAGAACTAATTGGATCCTTCCTCACATTGTATGACATAGAGCAAAAACTGGAGTCCTTACTTTCTATACTGATACAAATACATCAGGAAAGGCAGGTTACAAATCAGAAAATTTGAGAAAGTTGGAACACAGTTCTTATGACTCCATTCAAAAGTCAGAATTATATGTTATTCTCATGGTACTAAGGGATTTTAAAGAACCTCTCAACAAAGTTACTGATTTGCATTATGTAGAAAGTCTTGTTTTGCATATTGAAACTACTAAATTTATACAAGATGATACAGATATAACTTTATTATTCATTTATGTTCAAGATATAAACAGAAATAGGCTTCATCCCATATATATCACACATCCAGTCCCTTATGGGTCTGCCAGGTTCTCTAGCACAAGGTCATGCAGAAATTGATTGGTTATTGATTGGAAATGTGCTAAAGGCCTCAGAAATTTATGAAAAAATTAATAGCAAAGGTTCAAAAACAGAACTTTTCTATTACATGACAAGACAAGGAGATTATAAGGAGATGTCTTATTTGTTCTTTATAAAAGCAAAGACCACGACCTGCAGGAAGTAACCCAAATGGTACTCAGAGTGATGAAATATGCTAGATAGATGTGTTCCACTTTTTGTAGAATTTGAAAAATTAAAATATGTACACCACACCATTGATACCTATTCATGTTTTCAATGAGCAACTGGTTTCAGCTTGGAAAAGGCTGACTGGTAATCACATATTTACTAGACGTTATGGCCATCATGGGTATACCTGTACAAACACAGATGGCCATCTGTCTAGTTTGTGTCTCTAAGGAAATGAGACAGTTTTTTTTGCTTATTATAATATAAAGCATATTACAGGTATACCACACAATCCTACAAGTCAGTCAGTTACAGAAAGATCAACTTGAACTATAAAGTATATGCTAAACTAACAGAAAGGGATAGATTGCATAATGCTTTATTAACCTTGAATTTTCTTAATGCTAAAGAGAAGGGAACAATGGCTGCAGAGAGACAATGGATAATAGAAAACTAAAACTTCTGAATTAAATCAGCCAGTGTATTTCAAGGATGTGTTGACTTCAGAATGGAAGCCAGCAGATGTTCTATGTTGTGAGAAGGGGTTTTGCTCTTGTTTCCACAGGAGAAAAAAAGCAATTGATACCATCAAAATTAAACAAGATTTGGTTTGAAAAGGAGAAACCTCTTGATAAAGAGAATTGACAGCTCATTCACAGAGATGAAATTGACAACTCATTCGTAAAGATGACAGTCCACAGGTTGTAAGAAAACCTCATAAGGGTTGGGGTAGGGTCCTGTTCTTGTCTTTGCAGGAAAGTACCTATCTTCAAAAGGTCAAGAGACCTTGAACAACTAGATGCTTAAAAAGGAAAAATAGATATCCAGAAAGAATCACCAAGCCAAAAAAATATGATTTATGATACCAATATTCTCTACAGGGTAAGATCTTATTTGCATATGTATAATGTGAGTAGTGAATTATTAAAATTCAAAGCTGGCTTTGGAGTTGGTGAGGGTGGCTGTCCTCTAAATGCAAGCATGTTTTTAAAAGAAAAATTCAGAGTTTCTGTCTCATAACAGGAGTCAGCCGGTATAGGACAAAAGGAAGATAAAAACTAGGGACTACTGCTATCAAAATTATGCTTTCAAAAACTTTTAGTTCTCCCCATATATATTTCTGTCCCTATGGTACCTTTTGTTGAATATATGTCAACAGAAATTCAAGCTTTCTCTTTTGATATGAATACTGTTTCCATTTTCCACAATGAACAATTAATATTCCTGCAGTAATCTTTAAAGTCTCCAGAAAAAAGATTCCACCTTTTTTTTTTTGGCTTGGTGATTCTTTCTGGATATCTATTTTTCCCTTTTCTCCACCACAATGATTCCACCTGGTTATCATGATGCCATTATGCTGATAGTACCACTTTCAGATTGGTTTAGGGTTACAAACTACTCAAGATGATTCCAAGTTGGCTAACAGAGATGGTGCACCTTCTTCCAATGCTCTCTATCCAGAACTTCAAATAGGAATTTCAGAAAGACTCTACTGACTACTCAGAGATTATCTGCAAATGTAGCAGACAGTAATCTTGAAACTTAAACATCATTTTAGTTTTTACAGGATCTCATAGAAATAACATCACCCCATGACAGATGGAAGTAATTCTAGAAAATGATGTTCCTTCTCCCAACAAAGTTTGTCTTCAGGGTTAGGTACATCTATTTGGGGTTGATTATAAGTAGTATAGGGTAGGGATGGAAATGAAGTAGGTGCAGGGATCTCTTTTAAAAAAAAGGGGGGAATCCATGGGAAGGGATACTATGTAGATTAGTGTATTACTTTTGTGAGCTAATATTTATAGTTAATTTATATTTGCATAGATTTTGGTATATTGATACAAATTCAGATTATATTTGTTATATTTAATATACTCCTGTTTCTGTTTACAATATTTCTGCACCTCTGAAAAGTTATTTTGTCATATTTTATGAATGCATGTTTATACCTCTGCTTAAGACATTTTGTATATTGATGCAACTTTAGAATATATTTATATTTCACTATACATTTATATATCATATTTCACTATACATTTATATAAGTATCTCTGATCAAGATACTTATCTATATATTGCTTATATTTTGAAGCATTTGTCCTTATTTACTGCACACTTGTTTAAAGATCATTTAATTTTTTGATATGAAGCCTAAAACTTTAAGATACATATGTATTTAGAATTACAGGTCAATAGTTATCCTTGTTTGTCATACTTATAGTTAGACTAGTCAGATTCTTTGCATGCATGGAGATTGTATTCTGCATAGTTAGGTAATCTTAAAACACTTCTAAGCACTATAGAATATGGCATTTAAATAACTCAGGAGTCTGTTGATGTGAGACACAATTGCTCCTAGCAACACAGATCTAATACTGAGAAAATGTTGGGTACCGAAGACACTCCAGTTGAAGCTTGTTTTCTTCTTGGCAAAACTGGCCTTTAGGCAAAGATATGGCCCTGCCTTGACTACTGACAAAATGCATGCTATCCCAACTGGACAAGCAGGATACAAACAAAAATGATTGTCAAACCTTGCCAAGAAATGGTAAGGCACTTTTTCAAATTTTCCTGCCTCTGTCAATGGTATGTCAGATACTATAGGCATTCCTAGAAACAATGTAGTTTTTCTAAGAATAATCTCAATGGGAAACCCCTCCATTCTGGATTATGCAGAAGGTGGCATAAGTAGACATTGGATTAATGAATGTAGATCAACAAGGCACAGCCAAGGTAACCCTTTGAAGTCAGGAAATGCCTTGAGGGGCTGCTTGCAGGATGCCATGCCAAATTTGGTTCAGTCATTTCTTGTAATCATAGAGGAAACTCCTTCCCAGAGTAATTAAAGTATCTAATGCATATTGTAAAAAACCATATTGATTATAGAATAGCTATAGAAGAGATAAGACAAAAATTCCAGGAGCAGCAATAAAGTAAATATTATAAAGATTATATTTAATCAAGCAAGACCTCTTGATTAGATGTGATAGTTCATTAAACAGCATGACAGTCAATCTAAACTAACTTACACGACTAACAAATGCTTCTCATTTGATCATACATAACTTGCCGAAAGTGAACCTACTCAAAATTAAGGTTGGGGAGTGGTTTTGCTTTTGTCTTATAGAGAATGAAAGCATACAACTAAGGACTCTGAAGACCACTGGACAAATGAGACATGCGAAGAAAAAAGATGAACTATAAAAAGATACTGTCCCAAGAAAAAGAGTAAATTGGCCTATTGGTTTATTATATCTCCAACAGAATAAAATTTCATAAATTTTCCTCAAATGTTCATTTCTGCTGTTATATACAGACACATAATGCAATGAGTCTTTTTTGAAGTACTAGTTCAATTGAAAATTAAAGCTGGCTTTTGAGCTGGAATGTGTCTGTCACCTTCTCAAAACCTAAGCATGTTTGTTAAAGTAAAATCCAAAATCTCTGTTTCACATCAGAAGAGCCACCTGAATTGGGGCAAAAGGAAAGCCAAAATTTAGGGACTATTTTATCACCACTAATCTCATAACCCTTTGCTTTTATTTTGACTTTTTAACAGTTTTTCTTTCCTATTTTTGGTGGTTTTTTTCAGACAGGGTTTCTCTGTAGCTTTGAAGCTTGTCCTGGGACTAGCTCTTGTAGACCAGGCTGGCCTCAAACTCACAGAGATCCACCTGCCTCTGCCTCCATTGTGCAGCTACATCTTTTTCTTAAAGTATAAATATTATATCAAAATTTGTAAGATTAATATATATATTAAACTTTTTATCAAGTTATTAATGGTCAAGTAGAGTACTAGCTAATTCTAGAAACAGGCTTCATCTAGCCTCTTGTATATGATTTTGAGTTTGAGTCTCTATCAAGTAACCAGGGATTATGTTTTTGTACTCAGGATGTACATAACAAAATATGGTCCCTTAAACTATTTGAGATCTGCTGCATATGACATTTAAAATGTTTAAATTTTCTGCAGAGAACTAAGACCATGCCTAACCTTTGGAGTCTCCAAAATGAGGATAGGTCCCCACAATGACGATTCCACCATGACTATGCTAACACCACTAAGCTGAAAACACCTCCTAAAGATCAGCTTTGGACTACAAACTGCTCAGAACAATTTCAAGTTAAAAAGTTGAGATGATCCAGCATAACATCCCTCTAGCCAGGAGTTGAAACAAGCCCTGTATTTCCCCATTATACAGAGACTGAATAACAAATGGTAGAGCTACCTCTCTCAGGACTTGACAATTAATCCAAATTTTCCTTTTCAGGATCTCCTAAAGATGCCATTGTCCTCAGATGAAAGGAAGGAAACTTAAGAACATGACACTCACATTCCCGAGGTGGGGTAGGTGGGTTTCTTAGTTTTTCATTTGGTTATGGATATTTGTCATCATTTAGTATGGTTTATTACAAGTTATGATTGGTAATGGTCAGGAAAAGTGTTGAACTAGGGAGATTAAATTCAGAGTTTTTGATTTGAAAAGAAAAAATTGGATATAAATATAACAGGATAAGGGTAGATTATTGAATCTACTTTTAAAGCAAAAAGCAATGAGTAGTCTTAAATAGTTTACAATGATATGGATTATTGTCTAGTGGCACAATTTTAATATTTCTTGTTAGAACATACTGTATATATGTTTTTAATCTTGTTCATGATATTGTACCTATACAACGTATTTAACAATGTAATGCAAATTTCTAGTTCTTGGAAGTTATTATTATAAACTATTTAGGATAATAAAGAAATAATGGTTAGTAGTTAGTCATCTATTAAAAATCAAATTTGTAGTCATATTAGGTATGTTTCAAGGTCAAACAGATATATTTTAGATAGACAAGTCATCTTCAAATATTTAGAGATCTATAGAATATGGTATTTAAGATGTTACAATAACATAGATTCTCTTTTTGTAACAATGAATCATTTCTGCTCCTGGCAGCACCAATCCCTTCGGAGATGATGATGGGCACTGAGGGTCTCCTGATCACTGCAAGTTCAACATGTCCCACATGATGAAGGTTACTCGTCATGTCCTGGGACAGAGAAGACTCCACAAGGGAGACTTTATGCTTCCCATACAGAAAGGAGACACTCAAGCCAGAAAAAAAAAGTAGAAGAAAAACTATGAACTGTGTTCCTCTTCCAGTTTTCAGAGGGCAGAGAAGATATATGTCAAAATAGAAAGAAAATAGAAGCTGAACATGGCTTCTGGGCTGTCACAACTGTAAGAAGAAAGAGGGGCTTTCCTGGATGGAAGGTCAAGGATCTGGCACATACCAAAGGGATGCTTGATGATGGGCAGGCTTTATAGATGGACAAGATGGGGTTGAAGAACTCACTCACACATTGTTGACTTCTATGAGCATGTGGTGCTAAGTTTGACCCTGCAACCCACAGCTGAGCTGTCACTCAAGGTGGGGGGTAGTGAACCTGATGGACTCCTATGTATAATAGTATAAGGACTCCACTAAAGGCACAGCAGGGCTACCCTACTGGGACTGCTCTCATTGGTGCTCTCAATGCTGGTGGGGCTCTCATTGTCTTCTCAGTCTAAATACCCAGCCTAGCAGACCTCGGGAGCTTGTCAACTCTAGCCATTAGATATAAGTATTATGACTATGCATGGGGCATTAATTTTGTTAACTACAATATTCCCAATCATGCTGCATGATATGACACGTGGTAAACATTTAATATATGCTTGATATATTAATGACCGGGATCTCAAAGGGGGATATTAAACTAAATTAACATTTTAAAAGTCTTTGAAAATGGGTTCCAAATCAGGGTATTCACTCAAATTTTCAGGACTCATCAACACTTGTAGAACATTCACATCAAATTTCTTCTCCAGTTCTTCTAGGATTCTGTAGACCACAATTTGTACAGAAGCCAGATTTATACAGGAATATTGAAAATCCTTAAAAATTTTAAAGGAGGAAGTGTAAGTGCAGGCTTCATGTCATAGAAAAGCTCTAGGAAACAAGTATAGTTAGTGTACCTCAATCCCCAACAGACATATCTTCTAATGCAAAGTTTTATAATTGCATGGCTACTTCGTGAAACAAGTAAATATTTTCTCTTTCAAAAAACTCACTAGTGACTTCCACCCTCATTTCTATGACATGTAAGAAGGGCCACATTTTGTAAGAAAGGGAAACTTGGGTTAAGGGTTAACAATGGGGCTGGTGAGATGGTCTTAGTTCAGTCATTGGGATTCAGATGGTGAAAGGGGAGAACCAACTAGCCACGGGCTGGCCTCTGATGTCCACACATGCACAGCAGCAGGCTCATATACACATGCACACACAATAGAAACATACACATACTTATAAGTAAATAAATAATATATGCAATAATATTTTTTAGAGTGGAGGTGCTGGAAAGATGGTTCATGGTTGAGAATACTTGCTGCTCTTGCAGAAAACCCTCTTTCAGTACCCAGCACCCACATGGCAATGCAAGAACACCTGTACTGAAGTAGTAGAGTCTGTGAGCTGACTGAGAAGCCAATGACAATGGATCTGGGTTTTGATTCTACTTCATGT
>LOEQ01004375.1:68257-79357 GCA_001685075.1 Bramus lutescens | reverse complement strand
TATCTATCTATGTATCTATCTATCTATGTATCTATCTATCTATCTATCATCTATTTACCTATCTATCTCACTGCCTATCATCTATCAATTTGTTAAATACACATGGATGAGTGAATATAACATTATCCAGGATAGTGCGGTGCTAACTATTTTAGTCTTTTCTGAGGGAGGGATCATCTTCAGATACTCAAGCTATACGTCCTATACAGCTGAAAGTAGCAACCTTGGCTGTCGGCAGTTCTGATTTATTTATGTGTCATATGTCACAATGGGTTGCTTCCTGGTTGCCTTTGCATTCACCTTCACTGTACTGATTTAATAACACCTCAAATTACTTGTTAATAGTGGCATAAGCTTAGACTTAAGCATCCATATTCTATTTATCATAATTTATGTTTTAGGGAACTTGATCAAATAGTTTGTCTTCAACTTCTACTTTTGATTTGTTAGAGGAGTATGGTTGGGAAATTCTATGTAAGGCTTCAAATGATGAATGAAAGTGTGCCATTTACTCTTTTATAGGGACTAGCTAGAAAGGAAGATCTTTATAAATAGAATAGCTGCAAGTCTGAAAGTTCATGTTGATGACAAGTACTGGTTAAAAAAAACTGGTCATATATGTGTGTATATGTGTGTTTTCCCAGGCATAGAAGTACATTTCAGGTTTGTCAGTCACTCATTTCTCTGTAGTAAGATGACATAATGAACCCTCTTCTCTTTAGTCATTGTTTCATTTCAGTTTTCAAGAATATTTTATTCCTGCAAGTAAACTTGTTAAAATATACAAGAATATAGCTTAGGTCTCTAAATTCCCCATGTCATTTTGTTTTGTTTCCCTTATGAATACAGTGGATTTAGTCATACAACCTACTTTATGTAGAATTTCCATGTAATTTTCATGATTTATGTAAAAAGTACTCTGTTATATCTTTTATGAATATTTTCACTCTCATGAATGTTCTTTGATATGTCACATTGAATTGAATTGAATATATCAATTCAAGTTTGGCACGTGAGTTTATATTAAGCATTTATTTCTTGTAACACCCTTTCCATCTCTATGAAGGCTGCAGGGATATAAGCTGTAGCTTTTAAATTTTGTGCTTTTATTTCATGCTCTTTAATACTGGATGTAAACAACAGCATAGTCTAGTGAATCTGCTTGCTGCAGTCTTCATTAAACATTATGGAAAACATTTTCACTGTTTCTTTTTATTGAGCAGAGATTCTTTTCTCATATAAAATATCCTGATTGTAGTTTGCCCTCCTTCTACTCATCCCTGTTTCTGTCCATTTCCCCTCCCCTCTGGATCTATTTCCATTCTGTCTCTCATTAGAAAAGAATAGGCTTCTAAGAAATAATAAACAAACACAATAAAATAAAATATAATAGGATGAAGCAAAACCAGTCATATTGAAGTTGGACACAGTAACCCAACAACAGGAGAGTCTCAAGAGCAGGCACACGTGTCAGAGACCCAACCATTCTGGCAGGCCCATAAGAATACTAAGCTAAAAACTATAATAGATATGCAGAGGGCCTGGTACAAACCCTGTGCTTGCTACTAAGTCTCTGTGAATGCATATGCATCTTGATTAGCCAATTCAGGGGGTCTTTTTCTCCTGCTGTTTTCCATCTCTTCTATGGCTCTTCCATCATCTCCTCTTCCTCCTCCTCAGGAGTCCCTGAGCTTTGAAGGAAGGGATTTCATATTGACTTCCATTTAGAGTCTTTCTCTATCTATAATGTTTGGCTTGGCTGTGGGTCCCTGTATCTGTTCCCATCTGGAAGAAGACTCTCTGATGATGACTGACTCTGGCAGGTGAGGGAAGGACATTCATGGAGATATATATTTTTAATAAAGTATTGCATATTTGAATCTAGTTTTACTCTTATGTAATAAAATTTACTTTTATGTATGTTTTCTTACTGTATTGTCTTTTGAGAAAACAATTATCTCAAGAGATTCAAATGACTACCTCATGCTAAGTGTGATCTTCTCACATTTAATATTTATATTTATAGTTTTGTGATGTCTCTGTATTTTTTGTCAACCTTAAACTTCAAATTCTTTTTGCTAACCCACTTTCTTCACTGAATTGAATTCATTTACATGTGGCTTTCTCATGCATATTTTTCCTTTCTAAATGTGTGAATTGGGTTATTTTTGTTAGCTTAGCTGTTAAATTTTTTAAAAGTGAAAATCAGCTGTTATCATGTAAAGTCTTCAATATTTTAGGAGGAATACTTTACTTTTATGTGGAAGGGTTGATGAGTCTGCCTATGTGTGTTAAGTGTCCATCTTATATTCTTGTAATTGTATCTGTGGGGTTTAAAGACACATTAAAATCTCTTTATTGAGTCTATATAAAGAGAAAAGCAACATTGCATAGATATAACTATAAAAGACTGCAGATTTTAAGCTTAGTATATCATTTCCTACTGGATAATATGCTACGATGAAAAATATATAACGAAATTCTCACTTTAATGTTCTTTGTATTTACAATATTCATATTTAAAGGTCTTTTGGAGTAAAAATGTATTTTTTCTAAGTTAGATAATATGTCACTTTGGCCTTCCAAAAATAAATTTGCTAATCAGATAAATTTATATCTCTAAGCCAGATGATCTATGAATAAGAGAATGGTATGTAAAAGATACAATGTGCATGGGACTGTTTGTCAATGGTGGAATTAAGTAATTGGTGATGACTGGGAGGAGAAGAAGATTTAATTAGTAATACAATTTTATAGCATTAAATGCTATAATATACAAGTACAATTATTTGGCAAGATGATGGATATTGAGATTTGGAACATATATCAAGAGGTGGATTTTATTCCCAATGGAGGATCTCTCCTGCACTTTATCAGTTAGTTTGAGTAATAAATCACTGAAAACAGTACCCCAAATAGGGTCTCACACAGAAAAAAGTCGGTACTTAATAATTCTGAGAGCTGATGGAGAAGAATGTCTGTAAAGTTGTGTGAGTTCTGGGTTCACCAAGGACTTTCAAAATATTATAAAATATTAAAATTCTGGGTGGGGAATTGAATGAGGTGAGGGTAGTGGGTGTGTCTACCTCGGCTCTGAAAGGATGCTTCACAGATGAGTGTTGAGGTTTATTAACTCCTCTTCCTCTTGGAGCCATAGGCTGCTGTCAGTGGCAACTGATGATCCTTTTCTGTGCAATGTTGGAGAATAAGCTGTACCAGGAGGCACCGTGTGGCAACATAACCAAATAAAGTTCACAGTTTTGTAGCATGAATGATACATGAAAGAGAAGGGTTGGAATTAGTACCTCCACAAAAGCATCCATTTTAAGATTAATGAAAGAAAGCAGTTTCCAAAAGTAAATGTTGGTGTTTTGTGTTGTTTTGTGCATGGTGTTTGTACATTTGCGTGAGTTGCATGCTTGTATCTGGATGCTTATGTATGCCCTTGCAGAGACCAAAAATGTATGAGTTCCTTCCTCTATCTTCCTCTCTTGATTTCTACATTCTTTTGTCTATATGTATCTATTTTTGGAGTGTGTGCATGTGCATTTGTGTGAGCATGTGTGTGTGCAAGTACGCATGTGCAAGCTTGCGTGCTTGGCACAGCAGTCAGATGATCAGATGAGAACTTGTGGGAATTGACTCTTTCCCAGCAATTAAACTCAAGTCACCATGATTGTCAAAAGAGAACAATACTTCATCATTGCTCATTTCCTTACTTCTTTGTTTCTCTCTCCTTTTTTTCTCTTCCTTCCTTCCTTCCTTCCTTCCTTCTCTATTTCCTTCCTTCCATTCTTTTTTCTTTTTCTTCTGTTTCTTTTTCCTTTTTTTGATAAAAGTTTTCTAATTGAACTTGGAACAGTGTTAATTACATGCCGCCATGCCTAGGTAGTTCATGGGTTTTGGGATGATACACTCAGGTCCTGATGTGCCAGGGGCCTTGACAGTGGCCAGGTGTCAGAAAGGAGATAAGGAGTTGGTGAGGAGAATCGAGTCAAGCCATTGGTTCCAAAATCTTACAGCCTGACTGATTAGCAGTCAGAATGCTCAAATATTTAAATAGAGTTTAGTAAGTATAGATTTATCTTGTTCCAAAACATAGGTCATATAACTTCTGTTTTGGGACATGGATTTTACTTTCTCTTGGGTATCTTTTAGCCAGCATTGATAACCCATGACAAAACAGAGGTAACTTCTACAATAAATTTTACTAATCAATCCCATAACCCAACTTTTAAATATCTAGAGTCATATAACAGCCAATCTGAGGCCTGCAAGTTTTGTGACTTTAAGGACCTAAACAGAAAGAAAAATCTCTAAGCCAGCCTAGGAAGAATTTGATGTCCTGAGCAGTGTATTATTAACTATTAATAGCCAGAGTATCAATAGTCCCAAGAAAAATCTTTAGGCCATAGTTGTCATTATTAAATTCTAGCATAATGTGATGTTTACATTTTATAACTTTACAGAATTTATTTACATGTCTAATCCTGGCCTTCTTTTGTCCCTCAGTCATAAGAAACCAAAGTGGCTCTGCACCAGCTAATTTTTCTAAGAAAGGAAGGTCCTGAAATCTCATTCTTTTATTGTATTTCTATACCTTTCTTTGTCCATCAATATAATTCTCTGTGTGGGGCAGAGATAACTCCAATTTATCTAACTTTGTTGCGGTGTATGTCACATAATCACCTGAGCTGTATAGTAGGAAGAGGCTTGCAATCTGATCCATGGTCAACTCTTCTAGACAAGCTAATCTTGGTGACTTTTTTTTTTTAGTTTACTTTGTCCGTTATCTTGTTTCTGAGTAAGTAGAGGGGCAGATGTTTCAAGATTACTCAGAGCCTCATAAAGAGACCTCTGACATCTTTATGTGTATCATAGCTTCCAAGTCTAAGGAAAACCTTCAAGTACATGAGGATATTTTTCTAAAAGCGGAAGGACTAGTATGCTCAGGAGTTTTCTAGGGGCGCTTGAAAGCAGTACTCCTTGGAGAAGCCATAACTGATTCATAAGCAATTACCCATCAATCCACTGTTCTCAAATTGTTAACATATAATAAAATCTCTTCAAGCATGTGACATGTGGATAGGGACATCAAAACCAAAAGTGGCACTGTGGCCATCATGCGGCTCAGTTTGGCTGGATCTTTGTCCAGCAGATGTGCTGTCTTTATGACTTTCACTGTCGCATCAGGTATTGCTGGGCCACTCTTGTCTGTGAAGGAACCACTTTACCCCCTGAGGCATCCCAACAGTGTGTCTTTGTATTGTTTCTTCAGCTCAAGATTAAATGTCCCAGCTATTTGAACTATCAACAATGTAAAGGACTTGTTGTGAAGAGCTTGTCTCACCTAGGATACTGTGTTTGGGGCTTGAAAAGTTTATGAACCCCCATAGGTGTCCTTGATGTTCTGTTTCTGAAGTTTTCTTGGTCTGGGGTCCTAGCTTCAAAACTTTGTTCTTATTGGTTCAACTTTTCATTATTACTGGTAAAGAACGGTTCAGCTGCTATGCAATATATATGTTTAATGCATTTTGCAATCAACTAATAAATCTGCTTATAGAAATAAAATAGTTCATTCAAGAAATTGCCATCCTTAATCAAGCCATAGACAAGATGAAGATGAATATAAGTGAGCTGACCTCAATAAACACCAATCTCTGCAAGCTTTGCTTTATAGTAAATTACTTTAACCCTGACCTTCCATATTACGACTTGCATATGATAGATATATCATGTGATGATAAAGGATCTATGATTCAAAACTGTTTCAGTATTACTCTTACTATCAACATATCATGTAAAGCCAATTGAAGAACTTTAAGAAACTACATTAATGAGCAGGCCATGTCATATATGTTGGAATCATATAAAAGGCTTCATATTTTAGTGTCTTTGACATTACTTGGCAAAGTCAGGCAGCTATGAAAATATGTCTTAAATAGTAGATAGGTTAATTAATCATCTCAGCAACACATACCATGGGTAAGCAGGAATTTATTTTACCAATGACTTGTCAAATTTCTGAAACCACATAAAAAAGCACAAAGAGGTTTTGACTTCTATAGCAACATGGATCTGTTGATACAGAGGTGATCTGTTTACACTGTACATCGTGCTGACTGATATAGGTGTCCATTCATGATTTCAACCTCTTATATCTTTGAATTTTATTATCTATAACTGTTTCTCTTCATTACCTTGCTCCACACCAATTCAAGCAGCAATTCCAAGATGCAAGCTCAATTACTTTATCCATGTCAAAAGCAGATGCCTCTTGCTCATCAGCCTTTCTGCAATATTTCAGTCTCTTATTCACATTTTGCAGTATCAAAAATGGGTCCATTAATGTTGGTGGCTGTATTGGTGTCACCTCCAGACCATCATCGTCATGTTTTTGCACAGCCCATCCTACTGAATAGACTTTCTTTTTAATAGGCTAATGTTTGATGAAAAAGTCTTAATCTTAGATTAATGCAGTATTAACACACACTCTTTACTCTGTCCAAAACAGTAATAAAAATAACCAAAACTGGCGCTGGAGAATTATCTGTATTCTGTCAATCATGTATTTTAATGAAACATTGATTGGCCAGGCAGGAAGTATAGGCGAGTCAACCAGACAGGAAATAGAGGTGGGGTGATGAGAACAGGTGAATGCTAGAAAGGAAGAAGCCCATTCCTCCCATTCCAGCCCAGACCACCTAGAAGCAAAATGTAACCTGCCCGATTGAAAGGTACCTAGAGCCATGTGGCTAACATAGATAAGAATAATGGGTTAATATAAGCTACAAGAGCTAATAAGAAGACTGAGCTAATGGGCCAATCAGTTTATAATCTGATGGAGATCTCTGTGTGATTTTCTTTGGGGATTCCTGGCTATGGGGTATTGGGCGGGACAGAAACCCTAATGAGCAGCCCCTCATGTTACAGAATGGTGCCCACCCTATTATATCGTTTCAACTCTCTCCCCTCATGTAACAGACAAAATATTACATCAAAACAAGTAAATCTTGGTGTCTTTTCAAACTGCATTGCAGTATTATTAACTTTCACAAAATTTAAAAGTTATTGCATTACAATATTTTTATCAGTGTTTTATATACAGTTTTAATTATTTCTACTATGGTATAAATTTTAATCCTTCATTCCCATGTCTGTCTTGTTCATAGGATAGAGAGACATATTTGAATGCATATCATATTGGATCTCATTTCCAATAATGGTATTCTTGTGCTGGGAAATCATATCATATTGATAAACTATTATTTTAACAATTTAACAGTCAAATTTAGACTATTTTTAATATATAAAATGAATGAAATATTGTGGTGTATAATATAGGTGAAATAAACATTTAGTTACCAAATACACATTTAAGTATTATGAATTAAGAAAATGTAAATTAGTGTAAAACTAATATAAGATTTATATGACATAAAACTAATATAAGATTTAACTGACATTATTTAAAGTTTATGTTTAGGAGTGAAAAAACACATTATCAATATATACAGAGTGATGAGAGTTAAATATTAGAGGAAAGCTAAAATATTCTACTTAGGAAGGAAAATGATGTTTCTAACAGAAAAATCAATACTGGCTTGTTATGGTTCTTGTTGATTAACAGTCTTGCTTAGATGACCATTAATCCAGAGCCTTTGTAATGATATTCTGACTCTATTATATTCAATATAAAGTTTTATAACAAAGGACATGCTTTGTTTGGGATGGAATAAAAAGAAAACCTGAAAAGTTTAGCATTTGTAGAACTCCACGAAAACCTGTTCAAATATCCACTGGTGCCACAAATGTTGCCATGATATCTGTCCTAGCACCCATAGCTCTATAATTTAAGAATCTTTCAGTAGTATATGTTTTATTGTTTTCATTCCTGGTTTTGACTTCTGACAATGATAGAGGATTCCATTTTCTTATTAATTATGAAGCTTGCAGTAAATATCTTCTAAAATGAATAGCAATGCATCCTCTATTTTGAAGACACTGTCTTTATAGAATGTCATATCTTTATTGTTAAAATACCACTTAGCTGTTATTTAATATCCTGATATCACTCATAAGTCCCTAAATTGGAGAGACAGAACTAAGGGAAGTGAAATAAAACTGGCAATTTTCCTAATTAACACAGCAAGCAAGTTGTCTCACTTCAGCATGTGGTGGATAATTGTACACAAAGTACACAAGGCCTGCTAAGGCTGATGACATTAATTTGATTACTGGTTATTATCACTAGGAATATCATTGCATTTCTAAATTAGCTGAATTATGAATACTTCTTCTTGGTTACCTTGGGAATTGCCTTAAAATTATTTGTAAAGTGTTTAAGTTTTTTCTTTATTCTTGAGAATTTCCTATGTGTACACAATGTTAGAATTCTTTACTTCCACCAGCTCCTGCAAGTCCACCTTAATATCCCTCTCTCCTAACTTCAAGTCCTTCCTTCCTTTTTAAAGAATTTATCAAGTCCAGTTCATGTTGTTCCTCATGCATGGTGTAGCACAATTCCTGGAACTTAGCACCAGATTAGCTACCATATCCTCAGAAAAGACTGTTGTTTTCCCTTCTCCATATTTCTGTTGCTTAATTATGTTTTATATGTGTTGTACAAATACTGAATATGCCCTGGATAATGTCCTAAATGCTTCATGAATAGCAACTGAAAATCTTTAGCATGTCACTCAGAGACAAGGTATTGTCTGTCATCATTCTAGTCAAGAAAAAAAATTAAGTATGGGAGTAGCCTGAAAATTTCATGATATTATAGTCCAGCAAATGTCAAGGATATGACAGAAAGCCATATTTAGAAGTAACTCCTAGGTCTGCCATCTTACCTGTGCTTGGTATCTGTTTCCTGGGAGAGCACTGTTTCCTTGCCATACTTTCCTATATTTCAAAAATTCACTTAGTTGTTTGATTTTCATTAGACATGCATGTTATGCCACATTAGTATTTACATGTGCCTAATGATATTGAATATAACAAATATAAAGCATATGGTGGAAGGAAAGTTAGTTGGAGGATGAGGCTGTTCATGATGTCAGGATGACTCACTAAGTGATTAAGCTCACTGTGACCCTGTTACTTCTTTGAGAGCTAAGTACCTTGATTTGTAGTTCTTAGGTGCTTTAATTCACAGCTTTCTGTTAAATGTCAGCCATTACCAGTGTTATTAATGTGATGATCATATCTATACTCCTACTGTTCTTTCACCATAGATTATTTACTTCCTAAACTCATTTGCTCAGTTTAAAAAGTAATCATGGAGCAATTGAAATAATTAATGTAACTGTTGTATACAATCAAAGAAGAATAGATTGTGACAAAAATGAAGGTGATAAAGCAAGGAAAGACAATCAGAAAGAAATATACCTAATTTTCAATTCATAGTGTATATTCAGATGAATCTGCATTTTTTTCTTAAAATTTCACAGGAACACACTTTTAATTTTCCCTTAACATATTTTGGAGAGGGCTTCATTCCAGATAATGTTGAATTTCCTCATGTCTTCCTCTTCCCTGAGTGCGAGACACTGAATAAAGGGTGGCATACTAAGCAAGGCCTTCACCACTGAACTGTATCTGTAGTTCTCTTTTTGCATGAAAACTATAAAAATGAAAATAAACTTTTATGCAGTATATTCTGATTACAATTTTTATTTCCCCCACTCCAGATCCTCCAAGCTTCATTTTCACCCAAATCCATAGCCTGCCTTTTTCTCATTAAAAATGGACATATAAAACTAATAAAATAATATAAGGTGAAAACACATAACAAACAAGAATGTGATTAAACAAACAAACACAAACAAAAGAGATAAAGAAAAATTTCTGGAAACATATAGAGACACAGACATACACATATTTGTACACTGTACACTCAGAAAGCACATAACAAAATCAGAAACCATAATATATGAGCTAAAGACCTATAATTTAGAAATAAAATGCCCAGACAAAGCAATATGAGGCAAAACTCTATAAAACTCCATTGTTAATTTTGTGTTAGGCATTTTCTTCTGGGCACAGTATTGGTGCGACACCACTGGAGAAAACTGACTTTTCGTTTGTGAGACGTTAACATTTAGTGATAGCTTCTGGATTAGGGATGGGAGCTTGTGTCTACTTCCCCTCTCAGCACTGGATCCCCATTTAGCTCGGACCTGTACAGGCTGCCTGGATCTCTGTGAGTTCATATGTGTGTCAGTCCTGCTCTATTGGGAAAGTCCTGTTTCTCTGGTGTCTTCTATGCTCACTGGCTGTTATAATCTTTTTGCCTTCCCTTCACAGTGTTCATTGAACCTGAGTGGAGAGATTTGATCGAGACACCTCATTTACAACTGGATATTCCAAGTTCTCTTACTCTGACTATTGTCCAGTTATGGGTCTCCATAGTTGTTTCCACTTATTGTAGAAAGAAGCTTCTCTGGTAAATGGCGGAGGAAGACACTGATCAATGAATATAGAATAATGTCATTAGGAGTGATTGTATTACTTTATTCCTTTAGCAAAACAACTATATGCCGTTTTCCCTAGGTCCATGTCCAATCCTGTATAAGGTTCTTGGTCTCCTGAGCTGTGACAGGCATTGGTTTCATCTCAAGCAATGAGCATTGATTCTAATTAGACAGTGGTTGGATACTCTCACATTGTTTGTGCTACTACTGCAAGTGTATCTTGCAGGTAGGTGACCACTGTCGTTCACAGAGTTATTGCTGGATTGGTATTTCTCTTTTTCCTCTGGTAGTGTGCAGAGTATCTTCCAGTACCAGTGAGTATGGGTGAAGCCTCTAGATAGGTGGCAGCTCAACCTCGGCATGTTTATTGAGCTATGTAGGAGTTTTTTTCAGCTGTCGGACCTTATCATCTTTTTATGGAGAACAACCAATCAATGTCCTTTGTTACTTGAACTGTCCATAGTGCCCCTTTCGTCAAAAATCTTGATTATAATTAAGCCATCCCTGGCATTTAGGTCCATTTGGTGGAGCAATGTCTAATTGAGTCCTTGTCTTCCATTTTGTAGTTCTTTTTTAAATGTTTTTTTTTATTAAAAATTTCCACCTCCTCCCTTCTCCCATTTCC